>VZQC01012976.1:3450877-3516536 GCA_009823505.1 Rhizomys pruinosus | reverse complement strand
ATATATATATAAATTTTAAAAAAGAAGTTAAATAAATAAATAAATAAAATTCCTCCTGAAGGACATTGAGGAGAAATATTCCTGCAGTTGGCAGAGCACCAAGAAGAATGCCTCTTTTTCCAATTGTCTGTCTGAAGATAAGAATTCTATTAAGTCCATGATCTATAAAAGTTCCTGATTTGCTACACTGGATATTTAAGACAAGGAAGAAAATATTAGAAGGCTTAGTTTTAATGTTTTTAAAATATTCAAGTATACGTTTCAGAACTGTGTTTAATTTGAATTTTCATGTGTGGTTTATTGAAGTGTTTTGTGGGTAAGTTCAATGTGTACATATGGATGTACCATAGAGGCTGAAATGCTTATCTTTCTCTACTGATTTTATGAGACATGGTCTTTCACTGAAAGTGAAGCTTATAGATTTGCCTAGGCTGGCTGTCCAATGAGCTCTAGGGATCTACCTGTCTTCCCCTTACACCTAGTGCTTTTATTATAGATGTACATCACAGGAGTCAGTATTTTACATGTTTGCATATCACATATTTTACCTGATGAGCCATACTCTCAGCCCCTAATTGGCATATTAAACACAGACACACACATTCAACAGATAACAATTCACTTTGTACAGTATATTCTAAAGACATTCATGAATAATATAAACCTAGGATGGAATTAAATTAATTTATTCTAATGACTGAACTACTTACTCAAAAGCTTCATGAGCAGATTCTATTGAAGAATAACAATGGAGGCTACACATAGACTCAAAATTATTTATTTCTCCTTAACTGTAGTTTAATTTGAAACTCCTGCTACCAAGTTTTAGGTCAAAAAGCATCATCAAACTGATTTCATTGGGGAAATGGAAGGAAGAATGATGTTCTCAGTGAACTTTTTGTTTTTCTATTCTTCCTTGCTTCTGTCAGTTCTACTTGTAGAATTGTAGAAATCTTTATGCTATTTCTAGGATATTAGTAAGATCAAGAACTGAGTTTAAAAGCCATGCTATTCACTATACCAAGGTTGATGAGAGACTGCTGCTGTCATGCGCTCATTTACTGGAAGCAGATGATCTGATAGATTGGCATTTTTCTTGTGGTAGTCAGATTTTAAGTACTGTAAAAAAAATCACAAAGGCTTAAGTCATTAACTTGAAAGGAGAGAGGAAAGTTTTATTTTGAAGTCCAGTTTTGGAGGGGTCTGTTGACTGTGTCTTTTGAGCATGTGTGAAGCAATGCTCAAGTCTGATGTATATAGCAGAACAAGTTGGTCACTTTGGGGCAGCTTAGCACTAAGGGTGGATGGCATGGGGTCAGTTTCCCAAGATCACCCTAAAGGCATGCAAGCAGTGATCACAATACCTCCTACTCAGCTCCAAATCTTAGCAGTTACAGCACATCCTGACAACTCCATAGGCTGGAAACCAAACCTTTATTAAATGAGCCCATCACCCATCACTTGTGAATTTTTTATAGTCTCAAGTATATGAGAGTGCTATGATTAAGATTGGGGACTTTCCCAGGAAGAATGTACTTAATTAGTCTTTCTCATAATTAAAATACATGTGTCTGGACTTCAGAGGTTGAAATGAAAAGATGCAATGCTTCCATCCCCAATGACCAGTATTAGGTGTCTAAATCCATAGAAAAATATGAAGACTGTGTGTTGAATAAAGTGACTAATTCTAAAGGTTAAAATGAAATAAATGTGCATTTTTACAAACAATGATAATTAATAGTTTTAACAGCTGGTTTTATATAAGTCTTTCATTTAAATACTGTAAAGAATATGCCCAGTAAAGCATTAAACTGCATGGCTCTGACAGCTAATCTTTAAAAAATTTCAATCCTTCAACTCTGGAATACAGATCTGTCCTGCAATTTCAACATGATTCTTAACCTACAGCTTGCATACCATGCTGTGGTAGGCCATGGCCTATTCCCAAGGCTTCATGTGATNTGTCTTTTGAGCATGTGTGAAGCAATGCTCAAGTCTGATGTATATAGCAGAACAAGTTGGTCACTTTGGGGCAGCTTAGCACTAAGGGTGGATGGCATGGGGTCAGTTTCCCAAGATCACCCTAAAGGCATGCAAGCAGTGATCACAATACCTCCTACTCAGCTCCAAATCTTAGCAGTTACAGCACATCCTGACAACTCCATAGGCTGGAAACCAAACCTTTATTAAATGAGCCCATCACCCATCACTTGTGAATTTTTTATAGTCTCAAGTATATGAGAGTGCTATGATTAAGATTGGGGACTTTCCCAGGAAGAATGTACTTAATTAGTCTTTCTCATAATTAAAATACATGTGTCTGGACTTCAGAGGTTGAAATGAAAAGATGCAATGCTTCCATCCCCAATGACCAGTATTAGGTGTCTAAATCCATAGAAAAATATGAAGACTGTGTGTTGAATAAAGTGACTAATTCTAAAGGTTAAAATGAAATAAATGTGCATTTTTACAAACAATGATAATTAATAGTTTTAACAGCTGGTTTTATATAAGTCTTTCATTTAAATACTGTAAAGAATATGCCCAGTAAAGCATTAAACTGCATGGCTCTGACAGCTAATCTTTAAAAAAATTTCAATCCTTCAACTCTGGAATACAGATCTGTCCTGCAATTTCAACATGATTCTTAACCTACAGCTTGCATACCATGCTGTGGTAGGCCATGGCCTATTCCCAAGGCTTCATGTGATGTAGACTTGGCCTCAGTATGGTAGGGTGAGAAGAGGTGGACTTTGTGAGAGGTGAGCCCTCATGGGACTGTTTGAGGTAACTGAGTTCATGGCAGTAGGTCCTACTACCATGATACCCTCAGTTTTCATAAGTGTTCTTCTATTCATGTAAGAATAAGAACTATGTTGGAGGCATGTGATAAGGTACTACAACATGGTAGAGCCTGGTCCCCTAATAGATCTTTGGTTTCCTATCTGCTAATGTGATTCTTTGTTCTTGCATCCTGCCTCTGCATAATGATATAATGTGATATAGGGCAATCTAGTTAAAGTGGGCCTTCCACAGAGAGGTTCTGTGAAGAGATTCAGCCTTCAAAACCATGAGATATGCAAATGTGCTTTCTTTATAAGATAATCAGACACAGATATTTCAGTGCAGCTTTGGGAGATAGAGTAACTCATGATAAATTAAAGCACAGACACACCTCTATTGCTCTACTGAGAGCTTTCTTTACATTGAGGAAGCAAGGTCAGTTTTTTTCAGGTATGGTGGGAATATTTTCTACATTTATTTGTCTTCTGTTTATATTATACCCTTTTCTCTCAATCTATCAAATCTTCTATCTTTTCTCCTTTTTTATTGTGGCTGCTTAATAGCATTTAGTCTCTCCCATGAATTTGTAGTACTCTGAAACTTTATAATCTTCATTTATTGACAAGTAATTTAAAAAATAGACATCTTTTACATCCATTGAGTTTCATTGAGCTAAATGAATTTTAGGAAAATTACAGTGAGGTAAGATTTAAAGTGGTACTATTTTAATTAATTGTTTATAATAGCAACATCAGAATATACACTCGGTAGGCCTTCCCAATAAAAAAAACCGTAGTCTTCATTTCATCTAAATAATTATTTTCTTCAGTTTCTGCACAGAGAGGAAAATATTTATGTCCTTTACCCTGTATGAAATTTAATTTTGTTTGAAGAAGCAAATACAAATGAAGCTGGTGCTATGAATTAAAAATATGTAATGAGATACAAGCATAGCTTCATATAGGTTGATGTGTGTACTTGTATGTGTGCCAACCTCTTTCTATTGTGTATCACAAGGTACATTACATAACACAGAAAAAAATTCACAGTCAATATCATTTTTCATATGCCTACAATTAATGTATACTAGAACAACATTTAATATACTCTTCCTTCTTATTACTTATTCTTTTAATTCTTCTGCTCTTTCTTTTTGTCTCCTCATTCTTTTTCTTTCTTTTTCTCTTTCTTCTTTTCATTCTTTTTGTTCTCTTTCTCTCTCTCTCTCTCTCTCTCTCTCTCTCTCTCTCTCTCTCTGTGTGTGTTTATGTGTGTGTGTGTGGTGTGATGTAAATACATGCTTGTGTGGCCATGTGCTCATATGCATATGGGACAGTATGCAGACACATGAACACAAATCCATGGAGGCCAGAAGTTAAAAACTGAGTTTCTCCTACCACTCTTCACCTCATTTTCTGAGACAGTTTCTTTCTTTTTTTTAATACTTTATTTATTATTTCTTATTTTATGTTTATGAGTCTACTGCCTCCATGCATGTGAGTGCACTTGTGTAGTGCAATGTAATGTCCACAGAGTCAGAAGAGGGTGTTGGATACCCTGGAAGTGGAAACTTACAGTTGGTTGTTAACCACCGTGTGGGTGCTGGGAAACTAACCCAGGTCCTCTGCCAGAGCAACTAGGGCACTTAATCACTGAGGCATTTCACTGAAGGTGGAGTTAATGGATTCAGCAAGACCCACTTGCCAGTGAGTTTTGGAGGTCCAATTCTCTCTGCCCCCAGCATTGGGATTAGAGGTGTGCACAGCTACACTGAGTCATCTTACAGCCCTCCATTAGTTCTCTCTCTTTCCTTTCATTCCTTTCCATCTTTACCTCCTTCCTTCCTTGTTTTTCTCCTCTCTTCTCCCTTCCGCTATCCATCCCTCCTTCCCTTCCTTTCCTTCCCCTTCCTTCCTTCATTTCTTCTTCCTTCCTTCCTTCCTTCCTTCCTTCCTTCCTTCCTTCCTTCCTTCCTTCCTTCTTTCTTTCATCTCAATTTATTTCCTTCTTTCCTTCTTTCATCCCCATCTCCTTTACCTTTCTTACAGAATTCAAATTACAAGAAAGAACCTGTTTTAAGTCTCCATTTTGTTCATCTAACCTCCCCATGGTCTTTTAATCATTTACCAGGTATTTTTCTTCCACAAAGAAAGAAATAAGTAGTTCTGCTTTTCTATAACTCCACCAATAAGCACAGAAACACAAACTTCTTTACATCTTAATAATTGCCATGGTAAAATAACAAGCTGCTAATGTTTTGATTTACAGATTGGCGTGCGGGGTGCTCAGGAAGATTGAGCTGTCTCCCTTGTCCCTGAAAGTAAGTAAATGACTGTTTATTCCCTCTCTTGATTAGAAGGTTGCCCTCCAGCCAGATAAAAGAGGTTCCATAATAAATGTGAGATTCTAGTGATTTGTTTTGCTTTCTGGATTTAGTACTAAACATTAAAAGGAATTGGAGATTGATTTTTGTTCAGGGACCTGTGCCAGATAAAACATGGAATGAGCAAGCAGACTAGCTTATAGACATGTACTTCTTTATAATGAGCAGAAGATTTGGGCTTTACTGGAACAGTAACTGGTTGTTCCAGGTCTCTCTCTCTCTCTCTCTCAGATGTCTCTCATGCACTGTGTGATGTGTATGTGTGCTTTGGTGAATGTAATCCAGGACGGTTTTGTATGTGTATGCAAGCAAACAAGTACATGCTGTCCAGGCTCAGCAGGAATTTTGATTCATTGTCTCTGATACTTTGCTGGTAGCTGATGTTCTGAAAGATAAAAATTAAATAGACCTCATTCCTTTCTTTAGTTGTCATAAAAGTCTGATGGTGAACTAATTTTTAAAACCATTTCTACAGTAAAATTATAATGAACAAAGCATATATGCAGTCTCCAAAAACATGATTTTAAAGAGTTTTCCTATACATATGCATATTTAATAGATACTATTTATATGTAGTGCACATACACATTATTTGTCCATTTCTTCTACCCCTTCCTTCCCATGATACTGAGGATGTTTTATATTATTTTTCAATTGGCATCACATCACAAATCAATTTTTCTAACCAATCCTCTTTCTCCTCTTGCCTTGTGGATGATCTTATGTCTCCTTGGACTTGAAATGGAACTGCTGTGCTTTCAGAGTTGCTGACAAATTGTCCAATAATGGGAGTAATGGATGCAGCTGTCTCCTGTCTCTCTCTGAACAATTTACATGTCAGACCTATATTGTCTCCTCTTTAGAATCTTGGGCCCAGCGGAGCACCACGATGTAGTTACTAATGGAGCTACTTGTTCAAGCACTTAAAATCAATAGATCAATAAATAAAATGATCTCAGTTGTTAAGAGTGTGTGCTACACTTCGAATCATATACAAAAAAAAAAAAAGGAAAGGGAAGAGTGAGATGTACAAAATGGGGGGGGAGATAATATGACTAGGAGTTGACATTTCGGCTCATGTTCCCCTTTTTCTATCCTGTGGAGCTCTTACTGTATGATGTATTCTAAACTAGGGCAATGAAAGCTGGTATTGCAAGCTAGACACTACTCGCAACAGGAAAAAAAGAAGCAAAGAGGGCATTCATTTCAGTGGGGTAAATATGCTGGTGATCTTGTTAACTCAGGCAGTCTTGTGGAGGTTATGCTTCTTTTAGATCAAGGAAAATTGATTCTCCATCTCTCTCCTCATTTGTAGGGATCTGTCTCCAAATGTCTAAAAGCCTAGTGCTTTTCTCCTGCTTTATTTCCATTCACGAGGAAATGGCTTTGTGACTTACTCAGAATACTGAAGACCTGTTGTCACTAGATAGCTCTCCGGTAAGATATCTGCACAGGGAGGAAAATGTTTAAAATGGGCATTTCTACTCTCTAGAGATGTGCTCCAGGAAATCAGGACTTTTGTTCCTTCCCTGGTCCATTGCTTGAGAGAGAGCTAATTCCCCTCCAACCTGAAGGTTTTCTTTTGTTTGCATGTTAAACTTTTCATTCACCTCTCCTATGAATCATTTTCAGAAACAGACTTGTTATTGCTTCAGCGCTTAATATTTACAATAATCTTTGTCATATCAACAAATAAATTATATTCCTGACTTTTCTTTATTATTTGTATTTCCTGTTCCTGCCTAATAAGGAGTTGGAAACAATTTGTATAAAAGTCATATTAAAAACTTGGGAAGAGTTTCCATATAGCTAGATATATTTCTGTTCTCAAGAAGTCCAGCTTGCTTTTGGAAAATGTATCCTCCTTTCTACAAATTAAAACAATGCAAAGTTTTGCATCAAATTTCCTTTACTTTTCTGCTGTAGAATGTGATACGATTACGGCATATGGGAGAGAGATATGAGGAAGTAAGGGCCTTCTATCAGACTCCATCCTCATAAGTAAGGGTGCCCCTAGGATTCTCTTCCATGAAGATGAAATACAAAATTCTCTGGGAAACTATGTCATGAATGTGCCCTGCTTTTAGTCTGGCATGATCCTCACTCAAGTATTGAAAACATCTTTCCAGTGGATAGCCACATACCCAAAGATATATTGACAACATAGATTGGACTCTCTGGCTTAAAAAAGGAAGTGAAAGGGGCTGGAGAGATGGCCTAGAGGTTAAGACTGCTGACCGCTCTTGCAGAAGACCCAGGTTCCATCCCCAGAACCCACATGGCAGCTGAGAACCACCTGTAACTCCAATTCCAGGAGAACTCCAGTTCCAGGAGAATCTGACACCCTCTTCTGACCTCTGCGGCATTGCACGACACAGGTGCACAGACCTACATGCAGACAGTACATTCATACACATAAATAAAAATAAAATTAAATTAAATTAAGAAAAAGAAAGTGAACACAAAGTATGGAGGGTAGGGAATAAGAGTTGAACCTGAGAGGAGTTGGGCAGAAGGAGTAAATATGATCCAAATACATTGTATGAAATCCTGACAGAACTAATAAAAATGAGGAGCAAAAAAAGAAATCATTGAATGCCAATAAAGATCTTTCAGTGAATCCAAACAAATTTACTCTAGAAAACCAGAAAAGCCTATTTTTAATAAGTCTGAAGTGATTTCTTTTTATTGACTTACAGTTTTGTTTTTATACACTCTTTGCGTTTTATGTGTATGAGTGTGTTACTTTCATATAGGTAAGTGAATCTGTGTCTTGCAATGCTCCTGAAGGTCAGAAGATGATGTGTCACATTCTGAGTAACTGGAGTTACAGGCAGTTGTTAGCTGACATGTGGGTGTTGGGAATTTAATCCAGGTCCTCTGAAAGAGCAACCAGTGCTTTTAATTTCTGAGCCATCTCTCAAAACCTCATCTTACAGCTTTTCTTGCCATAACACAAGAAAGTGTATGGATTGATTTTATCTGCTTTGTTGTTTCATTTTTTTATCTTATGTCATATGAGAAGCTGTGTTCATACCTGATTCTTACAACCTGTAGTTAGTTAGGATATAGGAGGGAGAGAATCTAAGTCAGGGAATGAGGTATTGCTGGCTTAGTAGGAGAATGGAGCAGGTAGCAGCAGCACAGATATCATGCTTCTGGAAATATTTACCTGTATTCCACTGTATAAAAAATATTCATCTGTTTGAAAATAAAGGCTAAAGAAAAATTTGAGTAGAGTAGAAGCAGAGAAAAGGAAAAAAGGACAACAGAATTAGCAAGTTGTCCCAGCTGAGTTTAAATTGTCACAGCACTTGTGGAATGGAAGTTTTATAACCCTGCCAGAGAGTCTGTGATCCTGAATGTCTATGGGAGCTCTGTCAGATTTCTGCAGGAAATATTTGATGTGGTCATCCCTAGAAAAGTCACTTTGTTATTTTATTCCAATGGAGAAGAGAGTAACAGTATCTTATATGGCTCTGTGGATGAATAACTGAGATTGTTATAAAACAGTACCAGATTCTGAAGGGGGCTTGGCAAGGAAATGGGAGTCCACAACAGAGTGAGAAGTAATGTCCGTGTGTCAACTGTTTCTGAACAGCAGAAGGATGGCAAGGTTCCTGTGTGCTCAGGTTAATCGGCAGCATATACTAAGGAGCTAATTAGTAAGTGGCTGAAGATTGTCTGATTTCATGCAGCATACATATTGAAATTTGGAAGATGGAGTACATTTATTAAATTCAATGGTGCAAGTAGATAATTACTGGTTTAGTGAAATATCCAGTTGAATTTTGACATGCCATTTTTGGGGTAGACGACCTGATGATCTTGTCCTCTTTTTTTCCTTAGCTTATAGCCAATTCCAAATAAAATTGAAGCTTTACTTTCAGATCTGACACAAGGCCTTTAGGTAAACTCTTGCCAATCCTATTCTTGGGAAAAGCTGAATATAATACTTGGTAGAATTGTGTAATGTAATTTGATATAATGTGTAACCCAACTTATAATCCAATATTTCTCTTATTTGCTTTTGCTACTAGTTTCTATAGACATCAGCCCTCATGTTGGTTACTTGTCATTTAGTGCTTTTAATGTTATATATTGTTGTCTTCTGAAGAAAATTAAAACTTTAGTTATTAAGATAGCAAAAGCTACAGATTAAGTATTCTTTGATAAAATGAAGAATCTACTTTATAAATTATCATGGGCATGGAATTCAAATATAACTCTAAATTACAAAAGTTGTCTTCAAAGGTGGTAACTTTGGTATCGTTATCAAAGCCTTGCCCATTTCATACCGTGGTGCCTTTCTTGTTAGCAAAGTGTATGCTACTGTTGATGGAGATGTCAGGTAATGCTTTCACTTCAGAAAACACAGCAAAATCATGAATGTCTCAGTGCCTTCTCCTTGGCAATCCATAGTTTTCTCTAGAACACCTCTTAATTTGAACTATTAATTTTCCAAAGGAAAGCCACATTAGTGAAACTGGTGACCCATTTAAGTTTATGCATGGCAATATAAGTCCCCAAAGGACTGTAAGGTTTGACTGTTATTGCAGATTGCATTTTATAGTTGCCCAAGGTTGTGTTAAAGCAGGTGTTCTGTTCTCCATATTGAACATGTTCCCTGAGATGTGATATTTTACTGATTCACAAAGGGAGAGGTTTATGAACCACAACATCAATAAACTGTACTCTGTATTATTCCTATCATGAGTTCAAGTCCTGGGCCTAAGATATAGCTGAAAGTGAGCTAAGAGAAATATCTCTTAAGGGGTTATATTTTTCTAATCCTCAGGTATATATCATTATATGGATGCCTAACTAATTTCTTATTGGTCAAGTTACAAGAGATTGTTCAAAGAGTAGGCAGTTAGGTAATATTAAAATGTGAGGTAAGCAACCATTTATTTTATAAGAATTGACCCAACTGCCGGGCGTGGTGGTGCACACCTTTAATCCTAGCACTCGGGAGGCAGAGGCAGGTGGATCTTTGTGAGTTCAAGGCCAGCCTGGTCTACAGAGTGAGTTCCAGGACAGCTGGGGCTACAGGGAGACCCTGTCTTGAAAAGACTAAAAAATAAATAAATAAATAAATAAATAAATAAATAAATAAATAAATAAACCCAAAAATAATTGACCCAAAATGAAGAAATTAATATTATCTTTATATACCTTACATCAAATTAATCTCATAAAGAAGAGATGGTCATATAATGTATCATTTAATAGATCCTATCTTTATTTTTTCCAGATATTTTGATAATTTAATAGGAGGTTGAACTATACTATCAAATGTATTTAGTATAACAATTCTATGAATTCTAAGTGATTGAATAAGGTCAAAATCTTTATCCTTGGTTTACAATTGATAGAGAAAAGTGCAGAAGGAGACAGTTGTAATTACAAAAATAGAAGATTATCATATCAAACTCAAATGATGTTTTTTTCAGACTATGTCATATCTACACATTTATAGGATGGCAGCTCAAGGACATGGCCCACTTGTGGTAAGTGTTTTGTATAATTCCTACTTGAAGATAGATGTTGTGTACTTACAAAGTTCTCAGGAAAAAAATTCACACTATTTCAGTGTAAAATAGGTAATTTCTGAAAGTTTATTCTTTGAAAAGCTAAGAGTTTAAATTCATTGAATTGGAGAGAATACTCCAATAATGTATAATGTGTATTATAAATAAGTGCCAGGTATTAAATAAACTAAAGGTGGTCATTTGAGTAAACACAATGAAGATACTACACCTTAAAGCAGAACACTGTAAAGACTTCATTGCAAGAATATACTGGGTTTAATGTAGAAGACATTCATCATTCTTTTTTTCTTTTTTATTAATTTTATTTATTTCTGTATGTATATGAATGTACTGCCTGCATGCAAGTCTGCTTGCACCCGTTCTGCAATGCCACCGGCATGTGATCAGAAAGAGAGGTGTCGATTCACCTGGACTGGTAAGTTCTCCTGGCATATGGAGTTTCAGACGGTTTCTCGGCCCCCATGTTGCGCGTGCCCGGGGATCGAACCCGGTCCTCTGGAAGAGTACGGTCGGCGCTACTTACGCGCTAGCGATTCGCATCTCTCCCAGCCCGAATTCTCATTTGTATGCTGTACTATGTCACTCCACGTTCTCTCAAGAATTATAATTTAAACAATAGCCAATCATAATTAGGTCCACTTCTTTGTTGCTGTCGATGAAAACCAACATGACCAAAGGGAACTTATGAAAGGACGATGTTTATTTGAGCTTATGTTAAATCCAGGAGGATTAGAGTCCACTTGGATAGGTGCAATGGTGTAGGCACGGTGTGCAGGAAGAGGAAGCAGATAGGCCTAGGTTCACATCTTCCAGGGAGCACAGGGAAGCAGAGCAGAGAGAGAGAGTAACTGGAACACTGGCAAGGGTGTTGTAAACTCTCTAAGCCATCCCCCAGTGATGTACCTCCTCCAGCATAGCCACACATTCTAAGATCTCCCAAAACAGTGCCATTGCCCGGGAACACAATGTCTGAATACTTGAAGCCTATGGGGGACTTTCTCATTCAAAACAACACACCAATTTAATGTAGGTTCATAAATGTATTCTATAATATAATTAATTGAATTAAATCATCAAGAAGACATTCAAGAAAAGTTCCAGGAAATGATTGTTCATGATAATGACTATGGGGTATCACTGTTAGTTAATATCCGCAATTCGATTGTGGTAACTTTGGGATCTTTTTATCTATGGTGTCTAGTCACAAAAATCTGTTTCCCACACTTCTGGTGTCTGTCATGTAATTCCTGCTAGTTTAACAAAAAAAGTCCATAATTTAACATCCTGTATCTTACAGGGTTTTTTTTTTTTTTTTTTTTTTTTTTATTTAGAACCGCCAAGTCCCATTATTCATCAGGTTTTAACCTGATAATATACATAAATATAAGATTATTATTTTCTATCAAATTATTATTCAAATACATGCTTGTTAACCAATTAACTATTTTTTAAATTTTTTCATGAACCACATATTTCATGATGATGTAACTGGAGGGCACTAGGTGTACCCATATGCAGTTTGATGAACAAATGTACACCTTTGGATTTATGAATAAAGAAATACTTAAAAGAAGAAGGTAGAAATTTGGAGGCAGGAGCCTTTACACTTTGTGGGGCCTACGGATCCCCTGGCCAACATCTCCTTGGTAGAATAGTCCATTGTTGAGTCAGTAGCTCCTGTATTAATATATTTTGTTAAGTGCATAGCTTAAGGAGACTTTAGCATATATTTGGTTGTGAATAGAGTATATCCTTTTCACAGTTTCTATGTCCATTAGCCAATAAGAAGGCAGTTTAACTGATTTTACAAGAGAATACCTCTATACAGCTGGCTCCAATCTACAGCTGGAGAACGACTCATCATCATCTTATTCTCTCCTTATTCTATGGGAGGGAGTTAAGAAAGTCTCTTGTATTAAAACCTTTGCGGCACCTAGAAGGTAAGCTTCGTTAGGAATCATTAAAAATAGTTGTTACTAGTAGGATCCAGAGAGGGACCTGATGTCTGCAGCAATCTGAGGCATTTCTTCCCTTGAATGCCCAGAGGATATCTGCAGGAAGAGAGGCGAAAAGGCCCTGCTGTTGAAGACCTGAATAAACATGGGAAAGATGTATGGAGACCGCACTTGCAAGTATACAGATGGCTCTCTGGGCTGCCAGAAGTGTTACCAAAGACCACTAAACCAATAAAGCAAATATATGGGTCGCTTGAGTCAAGCAAACTCCTCCGTCAACCAGCTACACCTCACCTGATGGAAATAATGTGCAGCAGTGGCAGCCATATGCTTGTATATCCCAAATCTTAATTGGCTATTAGCTCTCTCCTTGGAGGAATAACCCAGGCTGATGCCACAGCTCACCCTCTAATGGTTAGGAGATGTTATAAACCACACGAAGACCCTGCCATACTTAACAGAAGAAAATGTAATCATGAATTAACATACCATCCAAACATCTGTGTCTATACCAAAGAAACCTACCATAACAATTAGTATGCTTAAATACCTATATATCTAATTGTGTGTGCTTCATTAGTAGGATCGAAAGGCTATATATTATTCTGTTTAATATCTAAATATCTAATTGCATGTGCTTCATTAGTAGGATTGAAAGGTATGCCTGGACAAGCTGGCACCATGAAAGAAAACAGCCATGACATAGCTGACTAGAGACCAAGCATCAGCTCCAGAGAAAGTAGAGTGTTTTGCTTCTTCATCCACCTGTGCCCTTTTATAAGCCTAGGGAATACTCGGGCGGAAGAGGGGGCATGGTAGAATGTAAGGGCTTGTGTGGGGTTGAATGGTTGAAACGCTACAACAATATGACTGCACCTCTTTGATCAACTTGATTGAACATAACAAGCCCCCCTGATGGATGGTGGGACCATTGAGCTGTGTGGGTTTGGCACAACTGCGTTTGCAAATTGGTTTTACATGAAGGATGCTTTACTCAAAATTATTCACTTATTGTTAAAAAACGAAAACAAACGAACAAAAAAGCAGAGAAAGATGCAGAAAACTTATGGCAGAATGCATGATCTGGGTATGGGTGGTAGGGATGGGTGGGGGGGAAGGGAAGGGAATAATGCCTAACTGATTGAAAATATGTATGTAAATGACAGCAAAGCATCAATAAAAAAAGAAAGAAAAAAAAATAAAAGGTAGAAGTTATATAAAATATTAACTTTTAAATATACTTTCCAAAATGATGCTGTTAAAGTGGTTATTGAGAAATTTTAGTTAATGCTGATGCATGGAAATGGTTGGAGAATGGCTTCAAAGAATCATGAGCTGGAAGCTCAGTTTCCAGTGTGGTGATATTCAGATATCATGGGCCCTTCCAAACTGGGACCTAATAGAATTTGATTAATTTTGTTGAGAAGGTGGCCCTTCAAAGTATTTGTTTGTATGTGTATGCATGTGTGGGGGGGTAGTGTGTTGGTATATATATGGATTTGATTTTGCAGGATAAGATTAAGTTAATGGTTATTAAAGAATCTCTCCCTGCTCTTTGAAATCCTGTTGGCAGTATCATTTCTCTTTCTAGCACAGTCTACTCAATGATACCACTCAGTATGACTAGGAGAGCAAGGACCCCTTGTCATCGTGGGCACCATAATATTTACGTTTTAGCCATCAAATTTTGACCTAGACCAACTTCTTTTATAAACTATTCAGGCTCAAACATTTCATTTACTGTGAGTGAAAACAGAGTAATACATTTGGATTCTTATAACCTGGAAACCAATGCATCCTCCAGTTGTTTTATATATCTTCTTTCATAGGAAATTTAATGCACCTGTATATAAGCTGCTAAAGTTGACAAAAGGTAATTTAACATTTTTTAGTACTGTATTAGTCACTTTTCTATTGCTGTGATAAAACCACCATGACCAAGGAAACTTATAAAGGAAGAGGTTATTAGAGTTTACACTTGATGGTTCCAGGAAATTAAAAGTCCATTGTGGAGGGGAGGCATGGCGGCCAGGGCTGGAGCAGAAAGCCGAGGTTCACATCTCCCAATGAGAACAGGAAGCCAAGAGAGAGACACTGGAGACTCCAAGGCTTGTTGTACACACTAAGCCTGCCCCCAGTGACGTAATTCCTGCAATATGGCCACACCTTCTAAAAGCTCCCAGAACAGTGTCACCAACTGGGGACAAAATGTCCGAATACTTGAAGTGTATGGGGCACATTCTCATCCAAACCACCACAAGTACCAATTGACGGGAAATTAGTTGCAAGTATTTCTAAGACTTCAGTTAGTAATTCTCAATTTTTCACCAAACGTGAAATCCTCTAAATATATCAGCTTTTCGTTTTATCTTATTAGTTGGAAAATGTTAGTTATTATAATTCAAGTGGTTTTGAGATTCAAACATTTTCAGAACAAGTATTAAGTGTATAAACATGTTTACCAATTGTTTAAATAGTTATTTTAGATAAATAAAATTACCCCTAGTAAATAATACACTGAATGATAGCCATATACTATCAAAATTATCATAAAATGAGATGTATTTCTTGTAAGTTTTGATAGAAATATAAAGTTATTCAAAATGTTCAATTTATTTTTACATTAGATATTTTGGGAAAATATATGACATTTTGCAAAATACTAATTTTCTACAAAATTTTCCTGTCCTCTGTTTTACTTTGACAGTCATTTTTGCACAGCAAAAATCCTCAAAACAATCAACAAAACTATGTTCTCCTCCTAGTTCTCTGTATGGAGTTGATAAAATTAACATTCTGAATGTTTTAGAATTAACGTTTTCAATTTTATTTAATGTGGAATTGAATCTGCAAGCAAGACAATTAAATACATTGTCTCTGTGAATTATACAAAGTATTTTTTTTTACTTCCTAGACTTTCAGAATAAATATTAATTGATGCAGTCCATTTACTTAATTTTCCCATAAACCGTGTTTGTGGCTATGTAGGTATTATTAACAACTACACAATGACAAGGGCTGTCTACAGGGCATGTCTTGAGTCAACAAAATACCAGTGCACTAATACAGCTCCCATTTGTTAATGTGAACAACATAGTTAATAACTTGCTGAATCATCAAAACAACCTGGGCTGTTCAATATACTATTGTCTCCTATTTTAGAAGTTATTATGCCAAATAAAAGAACTCACTATAAATCACACAACAAATGCAAATCAAGTCTTCTCTGGAAACCTTGGGTTTTAGTGATGACCTTCTTGACTCCATGTTTCCCAGCCGATGGCCATGTAACATATATAATCATTTAGTCACTTCATAAAGGCTGTTTTTCATTATTTTATTTCTTTTTGAATATTTGCATAAAGTAACCTGTTTTGATATTTCCATAAATGGAAAGAAAGTAGCATACTTATAGCTATCTATTGTCGTGATTTCTAGTGTCATCATTTTTTCTTATCTTCCAGATCTGTATTCATTATATAATTTAACACATCAGTAATGCAATATTAAAAGGGGGATTTTTTCTCTGTTTCTTTGCTTTACTGATCCATAGAAGAACCTAAGACATTAGCTTATTCAAGGTAATGAAATAGGGCACTTTATAACACAGGACAAACTTTAGATTTTATAATTAATTATGGGATCTGTGGTCTGGCTCCTTTTCTATGATCTCAGAGTACTGGATCTGATCTCATGAGTGTGCTTATAGCTGTTTCAATTGCAAACAATTAAACAGGAAAAATAATTTTATACTTCATGTAGATATTTTAAGCAAGGAATCAGATTAGTTGACTTAGAAATGTTCATTTTAGAAAACTCTGAGGGCCTGGAGAGATGGCTCGGTGGTTAAGAGTACCAACTACTCTAACAGAGGACCTGGGTTCGATTCCCAGCACCCACATTGAGGCTAAGAACCACCTTTAAGCTGGGCATGGTGGTGCAAGCCTTTGGTCCTAGCACTCAGGAGGCAGAGGCAGGTGGATCTCTGAGTTCAAGGCCAGCCTGGTCTACAGAGTGAGTTCTGGGCCAGCTAGGGCTATAGGGAGACCCTGTCTCAAAAAGACAAAAGAAAAAAAATAGGAAACTCTGAAAATGGGTTCTGGAGAGATGGCTCATGGATTAAGAGCACTGACTGCCCTTGAAGAGGATGCAGGTTCAATTCCCAGAACACTGATGGTGGCTAACAACTAACTGTAAATACACTTTCAGGGAATCTAACACTGTCTTCTAACGTCTAAGGGCATTGCACAACACTGCTGCACATATATCCTTCTAAGAATATACTCATATACATAAAATAATAATAAAGAAAATTATAAAAATGATTGAGCATGGAGAATAGAATTATAAAAACATGAATTATAATAATAATTATAATATTTACTAACATAATGAGATAGCCATGAACTTAAGACTCTTCTCTAAGATGACTTCATAAATGCAGTCAAACAGTTGCCCATCATGGTAATAACTTAAGGATATTTTTATATTTTAAAATATGTTTAATGCAGTCCTTGAAGTTTATAATTTCAGAGGCTGATGGTTTCACTCTGTTTGTAGCAGATATGTCTCACCATTTATTATATTCTCCACACCATTTCAATTTCAGCTGTTATTGTGAGAGCGACTCAACATGGAGCTCAGCTACCCTGCAAGATCACCTCACCCTCACCATTTGTCTAAGTTTTCTGGATTAAGATGTTCTCTGAGATCAGGGAAATCATGGAAACCATCAAGTTTCTGGCTAATCATTACACAATGAAAGCACAGAATTGTCAGTGTGTTTGAGTCCCTTTGGTCCTGCCAGTTGATCCATGGTATCCATCCTGCCCCCAGCAGGCAGCCAAGCTAACTGGATTCTGGTTGAACTCTCAGGATTCTCAGAATCAATCATATCCTTGGTGTTCACAGTGAGAATTGGAAATCAGAATTTCGTACTGGTAAGTTCATTTCAAGTTCCTCCTAATTCTGACCCTTCATTCCCACTTTCTGAAATCAGCTCTCCAATAAGCAACATGTATGTTCCTGTTTCAATCAATATTCTTAGAACATGTCAAGAGAGTTAACTCCAGTGACATTAAACCATTAATTATAAAGTAAACAAAATATACAACAAAAATACTCGAAAAACCACAAGACTTAGAGCCAGCCATGATACTGCATGATTTTAATCCCAGCTCTCAAGGGGTGGATCTTTGTGAGATTGATATCAGTCTTCTCTACATAGCAAGGTCCAGGCTACCTGGGGTTACAGGGAGACCCTTCCTCAATCCTCTCAAAACTATGATTTATACACACATATGGTGGTTATTCTTTAATAATAAATATCTTGATATGAAATAGTCACCCATACTTTCTAGACATGTTGATTACATTTTAAATTATTTTAAAATCACTATGTCATTGTCCTTTAATATGAATTTCCAAAGAATAAGGATAATGGACTTAAGGATAATGAACAGTCAGGTGGGGTACTACTACTGTAATTCCAGGATTTAGGAGGCTGGGGCAGGCAGACTGTGACTTCAACATCTGCTTGGGCTGTATGGTGCTACAGAGAGGCGGGAAGAGAAAGAGAAGCAGGAGGAAGAAAAAGAGGGAAAGGAGGAGGAAGTAAAAAGAGAAGACAAGGAAGAAGAGAAGAAGAAAGCAGAAAAAAGAAAAGAAGAAGAAAGAGGAAGAAGGAAAGGTGGAGAAAAAAGAAAGAGCTCAAGGAAGAGATAAGGAGGAAGAAAAAGAGAAGAGGGATGAGAAAAAGGAAGAAGGACCATTAGACAATAAGAAGACTATCATGTACTATCCTGTAATTCATTCATACGTCAATTACAATTGTACTACAATTTTGGGAATAAGATATGTGTTTCAGGTATCATTTATCTCCTAGAAATATACAGTCTGAGATATCTTTTTATAGATTTAATTATTTCATGTGTGTGTGTGTGTGTGTGTGTGTGTGTGTGTATGTGTGTCTGTGTCCCTGTGTGAATGTGTGAGTTTATAACAGGAAGTCTGAGAAGAACGAAGAACATCACATTCCCTGGAGCTCAAATTACAGGTGGCTTTGAGTCAACATACATGGGTGTGCTGGAATCCCAACTCATTTCTCTGGAAGAGCAGCAAGCAGTGCTAAAAACCCGAACTTCCTGAACGATTGTGCTCCCCCAAATGCCAGGACATTTTCTTCCAGTATTTTATGTATTTGACTTTTCTTTCCAGTCAAACTGAAATGTGATATCAATTTTTCTACCCATAATTCTCTTTTCTTCTCTATGTGCTTATATAATTATCTGACAAAGCTTCCTTTCCTTTCTGCCTATAATTCTAATCTACTGTGATTATCAAATCCAAACTTAATTATAATATTTAGACTGCCTTTTCTTACTGATTATAAATTTATTTGAAATCATTTTATATAATACATATCCATGACAATTAAAAATTAAAGGTGTGATGTTGCACATTTATTATATTATAGACATTTGCCTAGCTGTTTTATATAACTATCATTTGTTATGAAATAAAATAGGGAAGTAATGTAACTCAATGTTAAATTATATAAGTGTCATACTTAAAAATAGTAATAAATTGGTGCAGAGAACATATTGCATGCAATGTGCAGAATTTTGATATGTAAAATTTAAATATTGTGAAACATCAAAATTTCAAATTAAAAATAATTCTACTGCACTAGTTTATGTTTATTTCCTGATAAGCCATTCTGCTAGGAATTAATGCAGACTATGTCAATTCTGCTTGCATTAAGATTTATAAATATAGAATAATCCAGGCACGGTGGTGACCACCTTTAATCTCAGAGCACAGGATGTAGATACAGGAAGATCTATGTAAGACTGAGGCCAACCTGGTCTACATGGATAATTATAGGGTAGCCAGAAGCACATTGATACCTTGTAAAAAAGGAACAAAATATCATCAGTATTATCATTTAGAATACTCTTTTTATTCAGTGCTATATGTTAAGCCATAAACATACTGTTATTTTCTTTCTTATACACAAGGTCACTTTTTCTATTCCACCCTGGCTTGGAGCACACCACATGGCCCAGGTTCTCCTCAGACTCATGATCTCTGCTGCTGTACCCTCCTCTTAGCTTCAGATATGTTCAACTGCCGGGATCAAATTACAGTACCTTGCAACAGCAGTGAGTTCTCTGTGCCTTCTCTCCAGCTCCATAAGTTTCTATTTTTACTTAATAAAATTAATCAGTATATTCTCTAAGTTTATCTCTTTCTTTAGTCATATATTTTCTTACAATATCTTAAAACCTTAAAATGTTATATGCTTAAATCATTGTGTATGACCTGAATTAATAATGCATTTTATATATACATTCATAATTTTTATTTTTGTTTATCATTTATACATACATTATGGAAAACTTTATACATTTTTGTAAATATTTTCAATAGGTTGATAAAATAGATTTATATATTTATTTATATATGTGTTTATTTATTTTAACTTTATAAACATATTTACTAGGTTTCTACAGGCCATCAACCATATTTAAAGAAATTATCACTGGGCGTGGTGGCACACACCTTGAATCCCAGCACTCAAGAGGCAGAGGCAGGCAGATCTCTGTGAGTTCAAAGCCAGCCTGAGTGAGCTCCAGGACAGCTAGGACTAAAGGGAGACCCAAAAAAAAAAAAGAAAATCCTCCAACTCAGGTGAAATGTGTATGTACATTTGTATATAGTTATGTATGTATATATTTATGTATGTATATATATGTAAATATATATATATATGTAGAAGCAATAAAAATATTTTATTGAAAAAAGGCCAAAAACAAAGAAACTATCCTGTACATAGCTATTATGATGTATACCAGAGATTATAATGATGTATGATCCTAGTTATGTAAGAAGATAAATCTCCCACTATCTTTATTACTCAAATTTAGATATTCATGTGAGATTTACCATGAAGCATTATAGGCAATTTATTTATCCACATATTTATAACAGAGTCAACAGAATGCATTACAGAGTTTTCTTTTAAAAATGGAATTGGCCTTGGTATATATTTGGCAAAACCTCTTATATTTTCTTGATCATTGGAAAATCTCATATTTTTATTCTTATGACTTTGTTTATACATAAGCAATTTAGAACTGGCTAAGAAAAATCATTGAATGATTTACTTGAAATTATACTAATTCCAAAAGCCAAAAGATAAGGAGTAAAATATGTACCATATAGCATACTGCATATTTTATCCATGATATTATACACATATATTTATTTCTCTGTAAATTCAGCCTTCTTCAATATTTTAAATTTAAATTCAATATGTATTATTTAATGTTTAATTATCATTAGATTTAGCATTATACATGTTTTTGTATTTTTTCTGTTTTTAATTAGCTATTTTAAAACTAATTCATATTTTAATTCAGTTCATTCTCTGATAAAATGAAGATAGGAAAATTCATTGCTTTAATTTTATATTATATTTCTACCTAGCTGTTTTGATAAAAAAATCTATTATCATTTCTAATAATTTACCTTTACTTTTGGAATATTCTTGTGTATAAGATTAACAGTAAATCAATCAACATAAAACAATGTATGTGATAATTTAACTGCTTACAAGTACAAGACAGATCTATATTACTAAGAGTCTAATTGTAATCAGAACATAAATCTATAATATCTATAATCTAGAAAGGTAGCTAGATAGATGATACAAAAAGTCATTTTTCTCAGGGTTGCTTTGGCTATTCTGGGACTTTTGTTTTTCCATATGAATTTAAGAATTTTTTCCAAGTCTGCAAGAAACTCATGGGGATTTTAACTGGGATTGCATTGAATCTGTATATTAATTTGGGTAGAATGGACATTTGTACTACAATATTAATTTTTACAATCCACAAACATGGAGGTCTTTCCATCTTCTGATGTCTTTTTCAATCTCCTTCTTCAGGGGTTTAAAATTTTTGTTATAGAGCTCTTTGGTGTCTTTGGTTTGTTCCCAGGTATTTTACTGTTTTTGATGCTATTGTATGTTGGAAGGTCTCCTTATATTTCTTCTTCAGTTTTTGTCGTTGGTATAAAGAAGGGCTACTGATTTTTGTAAGCTAATTTTGTACCCTGACACTTTACTGAATGTCTTGATCATTTCTAGGGGTTTTCTGGTGGAGATTTTAGCATCCCTTAGATAAACTATCATATCATCTGCAAAAAAGGATAGCTTGACATCCTCTTTTCCAATCAGTACTCCTTTAATTTCCCTTTCTTGTCTTATTGTCTTAGCAAGTGTTTCAAGCACTATATTGAATAGGAGTGGCAATAGTGGACAACCTTGCCATGTTCCTGCCTTTAAGGGAAATGATTCTAACTTTTCTCCATTAAGGATGATGTTTGCTGTGGGTTTCTTCTATATAGCTTTGATTGCGTTTAGGAATGATCCCTCAAGTCTATTTTCCTCTAGGACTTTAAGCATGAAGGGATGCTGGATTTTGTCAAAGGTGTTTTGTGTATCATTTGAATTGAGATGATCTCGTGTATTTTTTGTTTTTCAATCCATTTATGTGTTTTATGATATTTATTGATTTACATATGTTGAACCATCCCTGCACCTCTGGTATGAATCCAACTTGGTCATAATGGATGATCTTTTTGATATAGGTCTGTATTTGGTTGAGAATTTTGCATCTGAGGTCATTAGTGAGATGGGTCGATAGTGAGAAAAGAACAATACAGGGCGGGGGGGGTCACTATACCAGACTTCAAACTATATTACAACTATATAGTCATAAAAACTGCCTGGTACTGGCACAAAAAATACTTGTAGAACAATGGAACAAAATTGAAGATCCAAATTTGAGGACACACAATTTCAGCCACCTCATATTTGATAAAGTGGCCAAGAAGACTCAAGGGAGGAAAGACAGAATATTCAGCAAAGGGTGTTGGCAAAACTGGATCATCACTTGTAGAAGAATAAAACTAAATCCCCACCTCTCACCCTGTAAAAAATCAACTCCAAATGAATTAAAGACCTCAACATGAAACTGAAAACTCTGAAGATGATATAAGAAAATGTTGGTAGCAACCTACAAGACATAGACATAGGAGAAGACTTCCAAAATCAGACAGCTGCTGCATGAGAAGTGAGGTTGACAAGTGACAAGTGGGACCTCATTAAACTCAAAAGCTTCTGTACAGAGAAAGAAACAACCAGTGAAGAGAAACCCCACAGAATGGGAAGAAACCCTCACCAGTGATATATCTGACAGACCATTAACTTCCAGAATATATGAACTACTTAAAAAGCAAAGAAGAAAACAAATGACTCACTCAAAAGATCTCCATCCATTGAGCTGAACAGAGACTTCACAAATGAGGAAATAAATATGGCTGAGAAATATCTAAAAAATGTTCAACATTGCTAATAATTAAGAAAATGCAAATTAAAACCACTTTAAAAATATCATCTAACTCCAATAAGACTGGCTAGGATCAAGAAAACAAAAGATACCAAATGCTGGAAAGGTTGTGGGGAAAGGGAACACTCATCCACTGCCATGGGAATGTAAATTCATGCAACCACTAAGGAAAGCAGTACAGAGAACTCTGAAGAGACTCAAGATGAGCTTACCACCTGACCCAGCCATACTACTTTTGGGTATAAACCCACAAGACTCATCCTACCACAGAGATACATGCACAGCCATGTTCATTGCAGCTCTCTTCACAATAGCAAAGAGCTGGAACCAACCCAAATGCCCCTCATCCAATGAGTGGTTAGAGAAAATGTGGTACATCTACACAATGGAATTCTATGCTGTGGTAAAGAAAGATGGCATCATGAACTTTGCAAGTAAACGGATGGAACTAGAGGATATTATGCTAAGTGAAGTAACGGTATCAGAAAAGCAAATGACAAATGGTATTCCTCATTTGTTGATGCTAGCACCAAGCACCGAGTTGTAAGGCAAACTGAGCAACATCATAATTATATACCCCTTTCTCTGAAAGCAACTGTGCTCTGATAATATAAATCCCTTAACAGACTCTAGAGTTAACCCACCATTTATTTTTACACTTTGGAATCTTGGTATATGATTGGAGGATACATAGGCATATTTTGGAGTATTATAAATTTAAAAAGGAAAAATGTAAGTCTTGAAATATGATATGTAAATGACAAGCAGTTTATGTACAGATGATATAATTTTAGTATAGGTGTGACATATATATGTGTATATATATATATATATAATATATGTATGCATATGTATGTACTGTCTGCATGTAAGTTTGTGCACCCGTGTCGTGTGCAATGCAGTGGAGGTCAGAAGAGGGTGTCAGATTCCCCTGGAACTGGAGTTAAAGACCGTTCTCAGCCACCATGTGGGTACTGGGGATAGAACCCAGGTCCTCTGCAAGAGCAGTTGGCACTCTTAACCACTAGGCCATCTCTCCAGCCCCTGCTACTTTCTTTATATATACAGTATCATTTTGAAAAATTCTTGAAAAATTATGACTTTTCACGCAATATAATTTGGTGATACTTAGAAACTCTCCCCTATTCTCAACTTCCCTACTGCCCCCTGTCTAATTCAATATAGTATACTATATAGAGAAGACAGCCTATAGAGTCTGATTTGTTTCCCCACATTTCCAGGGATGGAATTTGTAGCCAACTGAGAATTTATTATTCCTTAAAAGAAAAACTGGCTTTTATTGTAAGGCTAGCATTTGAAGATTCAGATGACCATAAAACAGCAAAGACTACCTAGAAACTTCCATTCACAACTAGACTATTTATTTATTTATTTGTTTATGAATGGGGTCCCAATTTTCAGCCCTGATCTCAAGTCTTTCCTTCTCAGCCTTTTTAGGAAGGAAATTGCAAACATGTACCATGATGGATGGATGACTCCAAATACACAAATTATCAGCTACCAATATCCAAACCATTCATTTATTTACTTCTGAAATTTGTTTTGTTTCCGATTTTTATTCTGTGTATGAGAATCATAAGAGAGAAAATGAGGAAGAGGATAAAGATGGATGGATAAGCTTGGTTCAAGCTTAGAGATTACATGATTCTATTTGGATATATTTGATACTGATACACTTTGGTGATAACTATTATTTAGCTATATATTTCAATGTGATAAATGCATCTTTAAGTGAGTTATGCTTTACTACACTTTCAGTTTTCATTTTTCTTTTAATTTTTATTGAGTTTTTCAAGTTACAATATAATTTGATCATATTTAGATCCACTTCTGTATCCGTACCCCCTTTCTAATCCCCCCAAATTTCTGCATATATATATATATATATATATATATATATATATAGAGAGAGAGAGAGAGAGAGAGAGAGAGAATAATCTAATATAAATAAGCATATTATAAAAATAAAAAAACAAAACAAACAAAAAAGGATATTATGTGCCCTTTCACAATTATTTGAAAGAACTGTTTAGAATGCTATATATGCACATAAGCATTTCTATCTTTATGGGTACAGTTTGTTTTTTTCTTGTAAGATGATGGAAATGTTATTGGTCAGAGGGCCAAACACGGAACAGTAGTGACTACACAGGGAAGCATCTTGGGTACACATCTTAAATTACTATGAAATATTTCAGTGAATGAAGAAAAGGAGACAGGAAAATATTTAGAGGAAAGATAAATCTTGTCATTATATTTTAGTGAAATATATTTTAGTTTTAATTCATTCCACATTCGAAATCATTAGGTCAGAAATGAACACACAATTTTAAAAAAAATTCTCAGAGCATTTAGTGATGATTAATAGATAGATTGGCAGCTTGAAGGGAAGGCAAAAGCAGAACACTATTTGAAGGGTAAAAAGTTCAAGTTCTTAGAACATTCCAAATTTCTGGTTCTGATTACACATCTCATTATGTTTTTCTACTTTGCATATCTGTATGAGGACACCTTCTGACCCCAAAAGACTGAAAGAAGAAGGCATGTGAATTTGTGTTAGGTGAGAATTCCAATCCTGTCCTTGCACATAAACACTCAATCCGACAATACTTCATAGATTATCAGGTTTCAATTTAAAATGGAATTACTTTAAGGTCAAAAATAGGCTACTTTAATGTATTTCTTATTAAATAATTTTATATTGCTTGAGAAAAATCGTGGAAACATTCTTAAGCTTGTTCTTAGTATCTCAGTGACCTTCTGTTCTTTGATCTATAATGGAAATTTGGCAAAGTGTTTATTGAATACTCAGACACCAAGAAAAACAACCATGCTGTCACAAATGTTGTCTTTCTGTAAGAAAATATGATTTGTCATATATGATATTCAAAGGTCAGTATTTGTTTATATCTTTATACAGTGGTATAGAAAATTTCATCTTTTAAAATCTTAGGTTTACTGTTAATTTAAACTTAATTTCACAAATCAGTTATGATTACTGACTATGTTAACCAACATCATTGTAATTTAGGCACTAAATATAGATAAAATTATGATCCATTTAACCAAGGCTGAAATGCCTTTGTTGATCAGTAAAAATTCTTACTGCATTCATAGTGTTTGGCTAAGTATTTGTGTTAAAAGAAACACAGAGAAAAATTCTTCACCATTGAAAACTGGCTCACAAATGAATTCCCACATTTATCACAAGAGGAACTTCAAGGAAATCTCAAGGTTTTTAAGATGGCTTTTATCATATGGATTTTGCTGCTAAATTTTAAACTTAATGAATAATTGCAGTAATCATAGACCAGTTGTATCGTGTTTAAAAATAGATATCTGTTCTATTTAAAGGAATCTTGTATATTTCATTACACATATATTATTTTCAAAAAGAAGATGGGGAAATGTACTGACTTCGACATTGAGAATCAAGTCATGGGCAGCATTTCTTTACAAATAAGACATCATCATGTAGTCAGGATGGAGGGGCAAGCAAAGCAAAACTCACCAATGTGGTCAAGAGATTTTTAAGTGATGATTATAGACTTAAAGGTAAGTTAAGCTTATGTCAAGATTACTAAGATAAAGAAATTATAATGATGACTGGATAAAAGTATCTTCTATCATTTTTAATGTCCTTCCAGAGAACACAGGTTAGGTACCCAGCACCTACATGATGGCTAACAACTGTCTTTAACTCCAGTTCCAGGAGATCCCAAGTACTGTTCTGGACTCCACAAACATTGTATGCAAGTAGTGCACCTAAATCCATGCAGGCAAAACACTCATACAAATAAAATAAATATAAACATATTTTTGAACTCATAATGCGCTCAAATGATATTATATGCATTGGTTATTCTCTTGGGGCAAATCAAAAGAAAGAAATTGGATGGCTGAAGATAACATCTGTGTTTCAGTCTAAGATTTCAGTGAAGATTATAAATTTTTGTTACATAAGCAAGAACAGAGAAGAAGTACAACATTTTCATACCTATATACAAGGCTAATTAGGAAAATCATTGGTGTAGGCAAATACAAAACCAAGTAGGAGCCGGGCATGGTGGCACATGCCTTTAATCCTAGCATTCTGAAGGCAGAGGCAGGCAGATCTCTGTGAGTTCAAGACCAACCTTTTCTATATAGTGAGTTCCAGGATAGCTGGGGATACAGAGGGACCCTGCCTCAAAAAGACCCCCCTCAAAAAAATAGGAACTGCAAGACCAAGTAAGATGGTTCTTGACCAACTGTCACTTAGTATTTCTTCTCACAATGGAATGTTTTCTTTGTAGAAATGAATGACCAGACTACTACAGTAATCAGTTCCTTTGTAACAGGAACTATGTTATCCTTGACCTGCCCCTACAATGTGTTTGTAGCATTCAATAAATAATTTAATGTATCTGAAATATAAATCTGTATTTGAAATCATTACATGCTATTTTTTGGCCTGCTAATAATTAATGAAAAGTATCCTTTTTAAAATGACCAATCATCTCTAAGCAGCATTTCACTAAAACAGTTTCAAAAGAACCTGAGAAATCACTACATTGGTTTTTTAAGTTAGGTACATATTTTCCCATAATAAAAGAAAAAAAAAAGAAACCAGCTCATAAAACCACTGTCTTTCTATTGCATTTTTCAATATTTTATTGAAGGGCCTGGCCACTAAAATGCAAAAATAAATAAATAAATAAATAAATAAATAAATAAATAAATAAGATTTACAAGATTATCAAGATTTGGTTCCAGTGCATTGTTGAAATTAAGTAGGGTTACAAATGAACTGTGAGAATTAACAGAAAACGTTTAATCACTTCCTCCAGTAGAGTTATATACACTATCTGCATCAGTCCAATACAATCCATAGGAATGAACAACTTATTCCCATGATAGTTATCACAACTGTCATATCACAGTCTCTTATCTTGGCTGGTCCTGGTAGTGTACAACTTGAATCCTAGCACTAGGGAAGCAGAGACAAGTGGATCTCTGTGAGATGGAAGCCAGGCTGGGATGTTCTACATAGCAAGTACCGGGGAAGGTTGGGCTGCATAGTAAGACTGTCTCAAAACAAACAAATAAACAAAATGCACAAACAGTTATGTCTTCTCCAGTGATCTGATGGTAACCTGTAATTACAAACAAAATTCCAGCAGTTTTATTCATTTATTCAGTTATTTTAAATCACAATGACACGATGATTCTAAACTTAATGAAAAGCAAATGTCTAAGAAATTTGTGAGTAGTGACAGTATTTTGTGTTAGTGAGGAAGGAGCCCAAGGACTTATACATGTGCTAGGCAACACATAGGGTGAGAACCTTCCAGAGCCTATGCAACTGGGAAATCACTGAACAAGCTAGAAAGCAAGAAACACCCTTCCAATAAGGTGCACTCTTTACATGTTTCTCAACAGCATAAATAGTATATACCAATCAACAAACATATAGATAATACAGAAGAAAGGAAAGGAGTAATTGTGTTCACACACTTCTATCAAGACACCTGCTGTTCATATTTTCTATCCCCTTCTCTGTATATTTATGGCAGACAACCAATGCTATTTTCCATTTCTATGGTCTAATGTTTCCAACTTAGCATTCCCATCCACCCAAGACATTCCTGAAGAAGGGTAAGGCAGATATGAGATGCCATACCCAATGGCAAACAATAACTTTGCTGTAACTAAGGCTGAGAGAATGGTAGAATATAATTAATATATCAAAAGTTATATTACAACTTTATTGTAACCAAGGCTGAGAAAATGGCAGAATATGACTAATATATCAAAATATAACCCATTCATAACAACATAGAATTCAGATATATAACAATATCACTTGATATTCAGATATATAACAATATCACTTGATATTCAGTGCCAGTCATCTCACTTTTTACATAGCTGAAATATTTGTAGGGATTTACATTAAAAAAATTTCCAGGTTCATTGTTTAAATTTTTAAAATATATTTATTTTTATTTTATGTATATGATTATTTAGGGTTTGTGTTTGTTGTTGCTTTTGAGACAGGATCTCGCTATAGCTTCTGAAGGCCCGGAATTCACTATGTTGACCAGGCTGAACTTAATGTCACAGAATGACTGCTTTTCTCTGCCCCCTAAGTGCCAGTATCATGACCAACAGTGTATGTCTGTTTTGCCTGCATGTATGTAAGGGCACTATGTGCATGCAATTCATATGGAGGCTAGAATACGGTTATAGATCCACTGGAAATGGAGTGAAGGACTATTGTTAACAGCCATATGGGTGCTAGGAACTGGATCTGGGTCCTCTCTAGCCCCAGGTCCATTGTTTTATCATTTTTGACAATGAGATTTAAAATTTTCATCTTAGTACCCTAATTAAAAACAAAATTCTGTATGATGTGAAGAGGAATGACCAGTGTGTGTTTGAATTTGTGTTGGTCTAAACATATAACATACAATATTCAGTGAATTCTCTTTTGAAACTAACATTTTTGTAAATACTTTATCTTTATTAACTCATAATAATGGCTTATGCAATATAAATTAATATCACTTTACATACAAAGAAGCCAGGCAAAAATAGCTAAATACTTTTTCAATAGTTGTATATTAATTAGGTATAACTGAGTTTTAAATGACAACAACCAGTGAATGGAGAATCCTCTGTCTTAGGAATAGATTTGACAGCTAGTTGGCTTAAAAAGTGTTTCTAATAATTGGCAAAATCTCTATCAAATATAAAACAACCAATGTATGGCTCATCTAACTATGTAATCTCTTCATTTATAAGACTCCATTCAAAAATAAAATGAAGATGGATAAGTGAGCTAGATGTTGATTTAAAGAAGTTATTACAGGCCAGGCGTGGTGGCACACGCCTTTAATCCTAGCACTTGGGAGGCAGAGACAGGGGGACCTTTGTGAGTTCAAGACCAGCCTGGTCTCCAGAGTGAATTCCAGGACAGCTAGGGCTACAGGGAGACCCTGTCTTGAAAAAAACCAAAAGAAAGAAAGAAAGAAAGAAAGAAAGAAAGAAAGAAAGAAAGAAAGAAAGAAAGAAAGAAAGAAAGAAAGAAAGAAAGTTATTGCTAAATCAGTTAAAATGAAAACCAAAATAGGTTTTTTCATAGTATTAGACATGTTGTAGAATGCTAAGTGGGAAACATTAGACCAGAGCATTATGTTCCCTGCCATAAATATACAAAGAAGGGGATAGAATATGAACACAATTACTCCTTTCCTTTCTTCTGTATTATCTATATGTTTGTTGATAGCTGTGTACTATTTATGCTGTTGAGAAACATGTAAAGAGTGCACCTTAATGGAAGGGTGTTTCTCACTTTCTAGCTTGCTCAGCGATTTCCCAGTTGCATAGGCTCTGGAAGGTTCTCACCCTTATATTAGGTTAGGGAAAACTGAGGTCCCTCACAAGCAACTGGGATACAGGGATGCTCTGTAGATCAGATTAGATAATGGGCTAGAAAGGACTTTAAGAACCCTAAAGGCCTGGAGAGATAAAGTGCCACTGCATTCTGGTAAACCATGAAACAACAGTCGAATGAAACTCTTGTGATATAATGGCAGGAGGAAATCAATAACAAGCTATTTTAAGCTCAATCTTTGACTTATCTTCTCAGAAAAGAACTTCAGGAAGGAAAGTTTGCTTCCTCTTCTTCACTTTTCCTTGCTGAACAGTGTGTTTAATCCTCTTAATGTGCTAGAAAATGTTTGGAGAGCAATGTATTAAAAGACTTTTATTTTAATTTTTATTTATGTGTATGAATGTACTGTCTGCATGTAGGTTGGTGCACCTGTATCGTGCAAAGCCATGGAGGTCAGAAGAGGGTATCAGATTCCCCTGGAAGTGGAGTTAACAACAGTTCTTAGCCGCCATGTGGGTGCTGGGAATCGAACCCTGGTCCTCTCCAAGAGTAGTCGGTGCTCTTAACCACTGAGCCATCCCTCCAGCCCTAATTAAAAGACTTCAACTCACCATATTATTACAATCATATAATGACATTCCAGAACACAAGATCTTATGGAAAAGGATGTACAAATTATCTAGAGGTCAAAATTCTATCACTGAACAAATGTATCCACATTCTTTCCTTCATTTATTCCTTCCTTCCTTCCTTCCTTCCTTCATTCCTTTGTTCCTTCCTTCCTTCCTTCCTTCCTTCCTTCCTGTTTCCTCTATTTATCACAAGAATCTTGATGGTATTATCTAAAATGATTTTGTAACACTTCCATAGGTCATTAGTTGGGTATGAACTGTACATATGGAAACTTTTATCTTGCTTAAATTGGTATGCGTGACAAGTTTGAAGGTTAAGCATTTAGGAAAATTTTTAATTCTCTAAATTAAATTGAGTCTGCGCAAAGCCACAGATAAGAAAGATATTCAAAGACTTTCTACTTTAATTCATGGTATGATTTATTAGTAAAAAGTCATGATCATGACTAATGGTCTCTTTTAACTTTTTATTACCAGTGATTTTTCTTTTGTGATCAGACCCTAAGGAAACAATTCCAAGTCTTTTCAATTTGAATGTTTTATCTCCCCCTATCATGAGAACATGAGGTAAAGAAAAGCTGTATTTTGTGATTTATCTACCATGATTCTTCTTTTTATATCAAATATATTGCCACTACTTTTACTGAGAATTGCCTTTATTGTTTATTTAACTTGGGGTTTCTTTTATTCACTTATTTTGCCTAATTTATTCATGTGATCTTTAACAAAAAGGATGTAAAATTTAAAATAGAACTATTAGAAGTCAGTTACTAAAAGAGAGTATTGAAGAATCACAGTTTAAAAGACAGTGGAATTTTTAACAATCCTTGGATGCCATAAAATCGTATTCTTTTCATTTTAGTAAATGTGTACATTTTATTACTTTTACTGGTAAGGAAAAAAAAGGGACAGATGGCACAGAAATGGGACTTAGGAAAATCACTTAGTGTGAACCCACTTTTAATACCCATGCTAATAAAGTTCTCTCTATACATATGGGCCAGATTTTTCCACAAAAAATGAGTTATTCTTCATTTTTCCACTGAGTTTAACTCTTTGAATACCCCAGGGCACTTTATGGTACATTAAATTATACCAAATAGCCTGAAAGAATTAACACACTTTCCAAGTCAAGTCTTTTATTTCTTTCTGCTGAGTAACATCGGGCCATTGATCATATTAGAAGGTCTAACCAACTCCCATGAGGAGCTCTCCCTGATGTCAGAGCTCTCCAGGTGTGGTGCTTTCCTTTCCTGAACTCCAATAAATTTTATAAGGCCCATTCAACCTCACTCAACTAAGTCACATAATGGCAAATTTATAACCCAGAGTAGCTACATGATCTCAGTGATTGTGCTTATTGCTTGGTAGCTATATTAAAAATAAAACCATCTCGCCAATATGCATATAAAATTGTATAATCCACCATTTATCTTTACAAAACAGGGAATGACTTTATGCCATGCTATCTTTCCTTTAATTATGCCTGTCCCCGATTGGTCTTGTAAAATGGGGGAGCCAGTCAAGCTTTTTAATCCCACCTCAGGGGGTCTAGTGAATAGGAAACCTGTCACTAATTCCTTTCACCTTATGGGCAAAACTCCTTCACCCAATTAACCAAGACCAGGTGTACCCTCCACTGAGGGTGAGGAATGCACAGAACTTACAAACTCTCCTTCCATTCTGGCAGAAAGGAGCCCAGCCTGTACCTGATTAGCAAGTTTTGCTGGGGCTGCAAAAATTTTAGTAAATATATAAATAATATATGATATACATAATAAATATTATATATGTTCATATATGTTTCTACATGACGGATCATCAGTGTTATTACATAAATTATGAATTTGCTTGCCCAACACTATCCAAAGAACTTTTTGCATTGAGTCTTGTCTCTGTTCTCTCTTGCATGAGCGCTTGCTCTTTCTCTCTCTTTCAATCAGCAACAGTGTGCTGAACCTGTATTTTGAGACACATACTTTAACATTCTCTGGTGATATATGGTTGGGGTATATTATTAATGGTTTACATTTTCAAAAATGTTCAAAAACATATTTAAATAAAAATACTGGTGAAAAAATCAGCAGAATCCATGGGGAAAGAACAAAAATAAAACAGACAAAAACTACTTTGAATAATTTTGCAATGAATGTCCCAATATAAGTTATAACAAAGTTGGCAACAGAAGTTTCTAGTGGATGTTGGATTCCTAAAGACCTGAACTCAATATCCTTTATCAGGTAAGGACTTCACCCTTCCATATGCTGGGATGGATTAAAGGGCCTTTCTCCATGATGAAATCAACCAATCTTCATGCCACTTGTATAAAATGGATAGGATTCTCACATCTTCTTTTGCACATTTAATCATCTTACAGTAGTGTTTAATATGATGGAAATTTCAACAAATGTTTTCCATATGATATTGTTTAAGGAAAACTATAAGAAAAAAATGTTTCATGTTGAGTATAGGAGGATTTTTCCCTCTTTGCAGTTTTGATTCAAGTAAGTGGATCTGAGGCTGCAAATCTATTGACTTGGAAGTTTGGCTATAATTATACACGGTCTCCACCTTAGTTTCTTCAGCTGGAAAACTAGGAAAGTAGATCTAGTAGTAGAAGTCATTACTTTACAGGGTATTGCTGAGGACTGAATGAGATAATGTAATCAGGACCTCCAACAAAGGCAAGCACATGCTACATAGTAATCTGGTGTTCTCATTATGGGGATTTAAGATTATTTAATTCATGAAAACAAAATAAAGAAAAATATGTTCTTTCCCAGTAGGCAAAGCTACCAAATGAGAAGTTATGAAATGGCTTAATAATTTCACACCAAATGGCAAGGATCCAAGAAATTAATAGGGAATTGTTTAGCACTGTGCTTTTCAAAATGCACTTAGCAGAATCCTAAAGCAGTTAATGATGAACTTTAATATACACATCAGGGAAGAGAAACAGACAGAGGGAGACGTAAGAAAGTCAAGGTTCACATTCCTACTTGAATAAGTGAGCAATATTGTTATTTGTCCTATAATTTAGACTTGAACAGACCATTTTGCTTAAATAAATCTAATATTTTATGGCTGGGGAGATGGCTCAATGAAAAAAGTGTTGTCCACACAGGCATGAAGACATGAGTTCAGATTCCAAGCACCCATGTAAAAAGCTAGGCTTGGTAATTTGTAACGGTGGTCCTAATTCTACAGAAACAGACACAAGGAAATCCTGGGGCTTAGGGGCCAGACAGTCTAGTTAATTGGTAAGAAACCCTAGTCAGTGAGAGACTTTGTCTCAAAAAGTAAGTTAATATATCATAGGTGATAACCTACTACTATCAATCTCCTAAATAAATACAGCAGTACATTCATAATGACTTGTGGTTATACCCATAGATCAATGTATCTCTCAACTCTCCCCAAAAAGGTTTTGTTGATGAAAATGAGAATTGACTTAGAGATAGACATACAAATGATCAACATTCAGAGTATGGGAAGCTGCACAGTTCCTAACCAGAAATTGGATAACCATATCATACCCTCTCCAACCAAGGCTTAAGGATTATTGCAAAAGAGCCAGAGGTGGTAAATGAATACAAGGAAACTGTGGTCTGGACACCACAAGATAGTTGTACATGCAAAGCCACAGCATGCACATGATCGCAACAAACCCAAGGCAAACAGAGGCCCAGAATGGATTGGGGAGGTGAGTAGTGAGGCTCAGCAGCAGCTGAAGATCTACCTACAACTGATGTATATGAGGAGGGATGGAGTAATTTTTTATGGTTGTGATGCTTAGTAGGCTGACCAGAATCCAAGAGATAGACAGATATCCACCAGTAATTGGAAAAGACAGATTAGCCTCTTTTATTATAAATATTTATTGAAATCTTTATGCTTTTCAAATATAGATTTTCAGTCTTAATTACCTTTATGGAGAAGCATGTATAAAGTAAATTAGCTTCTTTAAAAAAGAAAAAAAAATCAAGAGGCTGGAGATAGCTCAGTAGTTAAGATCACTGGCTACTCTTGAAGAGGAACTGAATTTGGTTCCCAGAACCCTCATGGCAGTTAACAGCCATAAGTAACTCCAGTTCCAGGGAATCCTTCCTTCATGGTATAATGCACAACACTGGTATACATAGAGATAATATATTCATGCATAAAATAAAATAAAAAGAAAAGAAAATCTAAATGAAAAATGACACCAGGTATGGTGTCATGTACCTTTAATCCAAGTGTTCAAGGGGAAGAGGTGGGTGCATCTAGATGACATGGAGGCAACCTGGGCAACATATTGAGCTTCATAACAGTTGGGTCTACAGGGAAGAAATCTTTTTAAAATGAAATAAAATCAAAGATAATAATGGCAGACCTGATGGCAAAAAGTACTAAGGTCATTGGATGACAGGAGAGGGTGATAGATATAATTAACCTATTCTGTCAAATTCTTGAATCAATGAAAAAATATTTTAAATATAAGGTGGAGGGCAATAGTAGAGCATTAATGTCAACCTCTGACCTCTACAAATGGACACATGGGCAAGCCTGAGCTTCTGTATACACACACACACACACACACACACACATCACATATATCACATATGAAGGCAAATACATTTATACATTTTTTTCCTATATTGAGATTTTCATTTCAAAGTTGCACAGCTTAGTGTAACTTGGAAGGATTTGATGCTGAGAAGCTAATTCTAACAGTGAGACATGTCCTTCCCTGGCTTGTCTCTCAGTCTGCAAGTAGGTATTGAAAATGTCTCTTTTTGAAAATTGATTATGGGGTATTATCAGGTATTATTCATACAGAACTTTCTTAGTGACTCAGAATTAAGTGATAATGTTACTTCTAATCCACCTCTGTGGGGTTTCTATTAATGATCACAGCATTTGTACATCCTGAGAACCTTGGTGAAGGAATGTGCTATGTTGGAATTGGAGGAAGTAAACTTGGGCCAATCCTTATAACTAGCCATTGAACATTCATTGCAATTAAAGGGGCCTATGGGCCTGTACACCTAAGAATCACAGAACATAGTGGAACAGGGGGTAGAAAGAATACTAATCCATCTCTCAGCTGTCATCAGCAAAACTTCATTGTGCAACAGAATGTGATGGGCATAAAAGGCCATAACTGGTGTAGAGTGTAGAAAAAGAGACCATAGAGTGTGGATCCCTGGACAGAACTCGTATTAAGCCTCACTGACCCATGGCTCAGGGACCATTGTGGAAGAGAGGATGGAAAGATTTTAAAAGCCAGAGAAGGAGGCACATGACCGTAAGGCAACAGAGTCCTACATGTTCCTGGGACCTTCCCCATATGATCATACAGCAATGGTGACAACATGCACAAGACCCATGCAAATTCACTCTGAGAAAAATCATCATAGAATTGGCGAAAATAGCAGAAGGCAAAGAACAACTGGCAGCTGGTCACTGCTGGGTAGGGAGATTTAATCCTTAAGGAAGTGACTCTAGCAAGCTGAACAGGCAATAGTGGATAAACTCACATCAAGAGACAGTTGGGAACAAAAAATGGACTCCATGAGACTTAACAAATTTGACAAAATGCAGGAAGTCTTGTGACTAAGCTATGAGGTAGATGATGTACATAAGAAAGTGGGGTGGGGGTGGGGGGTGGAGGTGGTGGTGATGGTAAATATAATTAAGACGTAGAAAATTCAATAAAACATTTTATTTATTTTTATATGTTTTTTGTATTTTTGAGACAGGGTCTCCCTTTAATCCCAGCTGGCCTAGAGCTCGCTCTGTAGACCAGGCTAACCTTGAACTCACAGAGATCTGCCTGTCTCTGCCTCCTTAATGTGAGGATTAAAAGGCATGCACCACCATGCCCTAATAAAATATTTTAAGGAATGACAAAGAAACCAAACTATTCATTCTGTAGGTTGTGTATCCACTTGGTTGATTATTTCTTTTGATATAATTCTGCTATTTGCTTTTGCCTTTTCTTTTGGTCTCATGTGATTTGAAGGATCTTCTTCAAAAATGCTTGCCCATTATCGCATTAAATTATTTATCCCGTGCTTACTTCTACTAATTTCATAACTACAGATATTTTATTAATCCCACATTGAACTGAGGTTTTTGTATGTTCAGATATAAGGATTATAATTCATCCCTCTGTACATGGTTATTAATTTTCCCCATCATCAATTATCAAAGTGACTGAGTTTTCTTCAGTGTATGTTCTTAGCACCTTTGTTGAAGACCAGTTGATAAGAAATGTGTGAATTTGCAAATAAGACACATAAATGGTCTCCTGCTTCTTTGAACATTTTTTTCCAGTTATTTCACCCCTTACCCTAAACCCCTAACAATTCCAAGCTTCAGTTCTAGAAGTGATTACAACATGTTCTGATCAGTGATAGCACAAGGCTATGTCTTTCCTGTAACTATGTCTTTCCACGTAACTGACTTCAAATGGAAGTCCCTGGCCAACAATATATTTGTTTTAGCTTGCCCAAATACTCAAGGCTTAGACAGACAGGTATTTCTCATTGACATACTTGGCTTCCATTTCCATATAAGTAACTGTAATTCATAATCAAATGTGTGTGGAGAAATCAAAACTTTGGAATAAACTTTATAAAAATTGATTTGAAACAAATGTTAGTCATCTGTACACTTAGTATATTTTCCTTAGAACACCACACTTCATGTCCTTCTTTGATTTATTAGCCATAGGAATATGTTATATTTGTCTTATTCCCTATTCCAGAAATCACAATACACAATTTTATGACATTTTTATAACACTGAGCTTATAAACCAATGAATTGCTGAAATTTTGGAGACTTTTAAATATTTATTTTCCAATTCAATTATATAAAATATTTCTTTTCTATACTTTATTCCTGCCCAAAGAAGTGTTTTAAGACATCTTTCATTAGTGGCCAAGCACTTTAATGTAAAATTTTCCAATGAATTTTTCCCTTAATAAATCAAAGAAAAATAAAATTAATAGACAGCCATTCACAAAATGGTCTAAGCCATATATGTAAGTTTCCTCAATAAAATTTTAAAATATTTTTCTTTTATGTTCACCAACAAGTATTCATGTAACAGAACAATGCAGAGGCTTGAAAAAAGCTTGTGGATGTGGAATTAAGTATCTATGGAATTAGCTACTTGGCTTACCATGGACATGAAGTGCATCTCACTTTGGAGTTTGCTGATTGTTCCTTAAAAGAAATATGAGCAAGCATTTTGGGCTAATTACTTTCTTTGGGGCTGACAAATTTCTTTATAAAGATGGAGATAAGATGTGCCTTTCCTGTTATCTAGGAGAGAATGAGAGAAAAATACAACTTTGTACATTTGTGGAAGTTAAGTCCCACCATCTATATCCCAATCATCATCACATGGTCAACTGGAAACTCCAAAGAACTGATGTGATATTTGCACTTTAAGTCAGAAACACTGACGACCAAGAGGGCCAATTAAAATCAACGTGAGTTCAGATCTACAGACAGAAAGCCAATGTCTTAGCTCATGAACAGGTAGTGAGAGTAAATCCAAACTTCTTGCCAAGTCTTCTTCTGTTCAGAGCTCAGAGGACTGTAAAAGGCAGAAGCACACAGATGTAGAAAGCTTGCCTTTCTCTTCCACCCAAATATAAATATGAATCTCATCTAGATACAGTCTGTCAGACGCACCTAAATAATGCTGAACGAAACAATAGGCCATTCTGTGTAGATTTGCTTGATCTTAAAGATGGCATCAAATTTAATGTATATCAAATATAGGGTTTATATTTTAGAAAGAGATGTCATTTAGCCCAAGGTAACATAGAAAATGAAGGCTGAATTTGCTAGACTTGTATGTGTTTTTTTTATTATTAATTTTTGTATGCGTATGAATGTACTGTCTGCATGTAGGTCTGTGCCCCCGTGTCATGTGGTGCAATGCCGTGGAGGTCAGAAGAGGGTCTCGGATTGCCCTGGAACTGGAGTTCTCCTGAAATTGGAGTAACAGACGATTTTCAGCCACCATGTGGGTGCTGGGGATTGAACCCGGGTCCTCTGCAAGAATGGTTGGTGCTCTTAACCGCTAGGCCATCCCTCCAGCCCCTAGACTTGTATGTGTTTTTATCAAGAGCATGGAGACCAACAATAATTTCTTGATATCACTAACGCTGGCAACATTTCAGGTGTTAATATTTTACTGTATTTTGTTTATTGATTGGTTGATTGGTGTTATGGGAATTAAGTTCAGGGCATCATGCATGGCAAGCAAATATTATACTACAAAGATTTGCACTCTTCTCTCAGCCTCAGAGAAACATACATCAACAAATGAAAGCATCACAGATATTTGGACAGAGGTTCTTTTCTTCTCTCAGAAAAGAAATTGCAGATAGGCACAGATTAGTTGGTTCAGTGTTGATAGTTCCAAGCTCAAGAGACTCCCAAGCTGGGCTTCAATATCTAGAGTTTTATAGATCTGACTTGAGAACCACAGACTATGGCTCCAAGATTTCAACCCCAGGGGGTGCACCGCTATAGGTTCTAAAGGCACAGGTGTAAAATGCCAATACCCAGTGACCAGAGAAGTAACTCCCTTAGTCCTTGGTAGTTCTCTGAGTGACCAGGGCACATGTTCCTAATACTCGGGTTGAGAGTCTTTCATTGCTGCATAACATTTCACTTTTCTTGGTAGTTCTGTGTCAAGGTTGTAACACAGAGCTTCAGCTACAAAAGCCGTCAGCTCTCATTCAGTTGGCTTTCCTCAACTTCCCAGCTGTTTCTTCATTGATCCTGCCTTAGCCAAGGATGGAGACCCAGTATGTTGTCTGCATTTCATGCAATGTGCCCAGCCTACTGTATCTGCCATGAAGGCTTCAGGGAGAAAGAGACAATTCTGGAGAAACCTGAGTTATAAAACCTAGAGTTATAAAACATCAGTGGGGTTGCTTTTAAGTACAGTTACATTTCCTTGTCAATAAATCGAAAGATGGAGTAAAGAGCTGGAAAGAGACTTCACTAATGAAGATGGAGTAAAGAGCTGGAAAGAGACTTCACTAATGAAGAAGTAAAGATGACTGAGAAACATCTTAAAAAGTGTTCAACCTCGCTAATAATTAAAGAAATGCAAATTAAAACCACTTTAAGATTTCATCTTACCTTAATAAGACTGGCTATGATCAAGTAAACAAAAGATACCAAATGCTGGAGAGGTGGTGGGGAAAGGGGAACACTCAGTCACTGCTGGTGGGAATGCAAACTCATGCAACTCCTATGGAAAGCAGTGTGGAGAAATCTTAAAATACTCAAAAGGAACCTACCACCTGATACAGTCATACCAATCCTGCATATATACCCAGAAGACTCATCCTATTCCAGAGATACATGCACAACCATGTTTATCGCAGCTCTCTTCACAATACGGAAGAGTTGGAAGCAACCCAGGTGTCATTTAACTGATAAGGGGATATAGAAAATGTGGCACATCTACACAATGGAGACTATGCATCAGTAAAGAAAAATGGCATCATGAAATTTGCAGGTAAATGAATGGAACTAGAAGCTGTTATACTAAGTGAAGTAACACAATTCCATAATGACAAATGATATATGGTGTCACTCATTCGTGGATCCCAGCACCAAATCCTTATTTGTAAGGCAAACTGAGTATTTTTTTTCTTTTTTAGTAAATATAATACCTAATGCTACTATAAAAAGTACATTAAAGCATACATCAAATTGTTATGTAATTTAGGAATGTAAAGTTACTATTCTTCTTTTTTTTTTTTTTTTTTTGTCTTTTAGACAGGGCTCTCCTGTAGCTCACCAGCTGTCCTCTGACTCAATCTGTAGACCAGGCTGGCCTTGAACTCACAAAAGACTCCGCTCGCCTCGCCTCCCAATGCTAGGATTACTAAGGACTGCGTGCGCCAACCCATGCCCCCAGCAAGTGTACTATTTTCTCTTTTACCTGTAGGCAACTCTACTGTTAAAAAGGTGAATCCCTTGCTGGGGGCCTTGCCTCTCCCTCTCACTCTGGGACAGCCTCCACCTTCTCCATTGCTTAGCCAAATTTTATTTGATGTGCTGGCTGAGGGAGGAGGACAACCTCCCCCTGAACCCTTGCTACCCCCACCAGGGACCTGGCCCTCCTTTAGCCCCAGGCGAGCCTCGCATAGTTGGCCTTCACTTTGTGGCTTCCTTGCTTCGCCACCTCCCTCAGACTTCCCCCCCACACTTCTGCACCCCCTAGCCACCTCCTTTGCCTCTTTTCTGCCCCTGTTGGCCCTGGGCCCCACAGCTGGGGATGGGGAAGGAACTGCAGAGGGAGCTGGGGGTACAAGTGGGGAGCCGATTTTCAGGTTTGGGAGACCTGCCCCCCTCTACTCTTTCCCCACCACTTTCAGCCCCCCCACGCACTCTATAGCTTTAAATTCTGGCGCTGGCTAGCTGCCAGCATTGAATCCTCCTACGGGGACCACCCCCCCCTCCACCCAGTCCTGTGCCTGAGGTGCCCCCACCATGGACCACCCGTTACCTCCAGCTGTCAACCACTGTCAACTCCTGACCCGGGGGCCTCCTCTCTGGGCAAGCGTCCTCCTCCAACTACAGGGAGACCCCTCCAACTCCTTAGCCCTACTGCCGAAGGTGCCACGCCTGCCAGGGTGATCTGTTACTTCGGCTGACCAGCCACCCCTGGAACCCTCCCCAAGCTCTGTTGCAGCCGTCCTGGCCCTCTTCTTCCTCCAGCCAGTTGGGATTGCAGCTCCTCCCTCGGGGGGGGGGGGGGGCCTGCCCCCTTCTCAGAGGCTTCTAGTACCCTAGCCTGTCTGCTACAGAGTCTCCAGATCCCTCCAGAGCAGACAGAAGTCCCCTGCCTGCCTCCTGAGAGCCCTGGAACCGGAGCCTGCCCGGCCTCCCCTCAGTGCCTTAGCCCCAGCCCATGGTTCTCCTGACCCACCAGTCCCTGAGCTGCTCACTGGGAGGGGTCAGGGAAAACAGGCGAGCCGAGAGTCAGAAACGAGGGGGACTTAAGGGGCATTAATGGTGAAGGCCAGGCCAGGCCGGGCTGAAAACACCTGGCAGCACGCCGAGAGGCCTGGCCGAGCTGGCCGCTCAAGTGGGGACACCTGGTGGCTTCAATGGACAAATGGAACGGTTCCACAAGAAGGACCCACCACTGGCAGTTTCATAATGGGGAGTTGGCTGAAGGGGGTGCTGAACCCAAGGATCCACCCCCCTCCTCGTGTAGCCCCGATTACTGAATGTGACCTTAAGTGCCCCGGGGATAGTCAGAAAGTCTCGTCTGGCCGAGCAGGAGAAAATACACCCCTGCCTGGAACAGCAGTAGCTCCCGCCAGGACGTTACCTTGGAACCCAGCCCTACAACCCGAGCGGCTATCCCTCTGCCACCCCGGGCCCGCCCTGGACGTCCAGCCAAAAATAAGAGGAGGAAACTGTCCCCATAGCAGTCATACCTGGAGCTGGATCTGACCCTGACCGGGGAGAGCTGAGTGCTGAGCCTTGGGAGTCCCTGCCAGCCACGTGCACCTGTGGACAATGGGCAGCAGGCTCAGTTTACACACCTGTGTGCTGGCTGCTGCTCTTTCCCAGTGAAAGAGACGTTGTCGACTGATGCGACTGACGGACTTATGCACACATGGTTCCAACTGGACCCAGGGCCACATGAAACCCAGCTGTCCAGGGGCTGCTGCCTGCCTATTTTCTGTAAAGACTATCAGAACCCTCTGGGCAGTTTTAATTCTGTTTTTGTAACCTTGCCCACGTAGGGCCTCCACTGCTTTTCTTATGGGGGATCACATCATTTCTTTTTATTTTTTCTCTTTTAAATTTAATTTAATTTATTTTTACTTGAGCTTTGTGTATTTCAATACATTCATTTCCCAATTTCAGTTCTCAGGCATTATCTTTCCTATCCCTATCCCCCCACCCACTACTTCCATATGCCCTAGATTCATGCCATCTTTGCATAACTTCCCTGCATCCTTATTTCTTTCAGTTTGTTTTTTCATTTTTTTGCAATAAGTGATAAATTATGAATACAAGCATCCTACATGTAAAATCCAATTCTGCACAAGCTAGTTGTGCCCAAACCCACACAGCCACACAGCCACACAAGATTAGCATTTCGGTCCCACTATCCAGCAGTGGGGGGCTTGTAAATGTTCAATTCAAGTTGATCAAATGAGATGTCCAGGGGACATTGCTGTACGTTCCCCGATTCACCCCAATCGCAGTCCTTACATTCTACCAGGCCCCCTCTTCTGGAGATTGTTCCCTAGGCTTAGAAAAGGGCTTAGGCTTAGAAAAGGGGCATGAGAAGCAAAACAGTCTACTTCTCTGGAGATGTTGCTTTGGGACTCTGGTCAGTTCTGGCTGTTTCCTTTCATGGGCTGACAGTTTGTCCAGGAATAATGACACTCTTAATTTAACAGATGAGAATATTTTGAAACTCTAAGGAAAAAAAAAAGGTGAATCCCTAAACATATTTTGGAATTAACCTATACTTTATTTTCACATGCCATAATTTTGATACATGTGTCAATTGTATATTCCCATATTTTGAACTAATATAAAGGGACCAGCAACAACAAAAACATACTTATACAAAGAACTGACTGAAACTTCTGCCCCAAACAGTAAACTTCTGCATCAAAATATTTAAAAAGGACTGAGAAAAAGATGCAAGACATTTATGGCAGAATACATGAGCTCTGGAGGGTTGGGGAGCTTGGAAGGAAAGGGGAATAGGTCTAAATTTGATTAATAAAGGTTGTATAAAATATGCAAAAGTTCAATAAAAAATAAGAAAAAGTAAATTTTCCTATATTATCACTAGATATTAATTTCTTAAATATTCTTGCTTTTATAATTTTAATAAGATATTTTCAACACTTTTATGACATGCCATATAAATCTCCCAAACAGGGAAATCTATAAAGCCCAGGGTATCATAAAATACACATTTAAAGTAGACATAATGTCAAATTTACAGTAATTACTAATTTCTACACAGAATAGACATGTTGGCAAACTACATAGACCATATCAATTATGTTCTCAAACCAGCCTCCTCTTTTAGTACAGTAGGATATTAATTGAAAAGAATAACAAAATGTGTTGCCCAAAACTGTTAGTTTTCTATTTGTATATGACAGATTAAAAATTTTCATTACACTCTAACATTACTTTAATTATAAAATTTAAATATCTTTAATTTTATTTTAAAAAGTCTAAATTGTATCACAAAAGGCTCACAGTCTCACCTTTAGAAAATAGTGATTTTTATTGAGATTAGTGCTTTGCCAGAAACACACTAGTATTTTAAAATGTTACCTTAGAACTGCCGGGCGTAGTGGCACATGCCTTTAATCCTAGCACTTGGGAAGCAGAGGCAGGCGGATCTTTGTGAGTTCAAGGCCAGCCTGGTCTACAGAGTGAGTTCCAGGACAGCTGGGGCTACAGGGAGACCCTGTCTCGAAAAGACCAAAAAAAAGTTACCTTAGTAAAAACTTTAGTAAATATTCATAGCTATAAAGTAGATATTACTTCTTTCATTGTTTCTTTTGCTGTACAAAAGCCCTTGAGTTTGATAAGGTCCCATTTGTCAATTTTTCACCTTATTGTTTACACAGCTGCTGTCTGATAGAGGAAATCTTTTCTTATGCCTATATCTGGTAGATTACTACTCAGATTTTCTTCTATCATTTTCAGAGTTTCAGGTTTCACATCGAGGCCTTTGATCCATTTGGAGTTGAATTTTGTACATGGTGAGAGGTAGGGGTTTAGTTTTATTCTTCTATAAGTGATGATCCAGTTATGTCAACACCATTTGCTGAAGATGCTGTCTTTCCTCCATTGAGTCTTCTTGGCCCCTTTGTGGAATATAAGGTGGCAGAAATTGGATGTGCTCAGGTTTGGATCCTCAATTTTGTTCCATTGAACTACAGGCCTGTTTTTGGGCCAATACCAGCCTGTTTTTATGACTATAGCCCTGTAATGTAGTTTGTACTCTGATATGGCAATCCTCCTATATTGCCTTTTTTGCTCGGGGTTGCTTTGGCTATCTGGGGGTCTTTTGTTTCTCATATGAACTTTAGGATCCTCCCCCTACCCCCACCCCTGCCCGGGATCTGTGAAGAAGCTTGTGGTGATTCTAATTAGGACTGCATTTAATCTGTATATTACTTCGGGTAGGATGTTCATTTTTACTATATTGATTCTTCCAATCCATGGGCACGGGAGGTTTTTCCACCTTCTAGTATCTTCCTCAATCTCCTTCTTGAGGGATTTAAAATTTTCTTGAAGAGAAAACACACAGAGTGGGAGGAAACCTTCACGAGTGATACATCTGAAAGAGCATTAACATCCAACATGTATAAGCTACTCAAAAAACAAAGGAAGAAGAAAACAAATGACCTACTCAAAAGATGGACTAAAGAGCTGAACAGAGACTTCACAAATGAAGAAGTAAAGATGGCTGACAAACATCTTACAAAGTGTTTGTCATTGCTAATAATTAAGGAAATGCAAATTAAAACCACTTTAAGATTTAATCTTACTCCAGTAACACTAGCTATGGTCCAGAAAAGAAAGGATACCAAAGGCTGGAGAGGTTGTGGGGAAAGGGTAACACTCATCCACTGCTGTTGGGAATGCAAACTCATCCAACCCCTATGGAAAGCAGTGTGAAAAACTCTCAAGAAACTGAAAATGAGCCTACCATCTGACCCAGTCATACCACTCTTGAGTATATTCCCACAAGACTCATCCTACCACAGAGATACATGCACATCTATGTTTATTATAGCTCTCTTCCCAATAGCAAAGAGCTGGAAGCAACCCAAGTGTCCCTCAACTGACAAGTGGATAGAGATAATGTGGTACATCTACACAATGGAATTCTATGCAGAGGTAAAAAAAGATTAACTGAACTTCGCATCATGTGACACCATATCCCAGTGGCCAATCCTAGACTTCCACCTTATTACGAGTCATGAGTCATCCCAGCTCATGAAGAGTAACCAGAAAGGGATGTACAGAAAAAGAAGTTGACTCATGACACCAAGCTTGTGCTAACATCATGTGGCAAGTTGTTCCCTGTACATTAGCATTCCTTATTGTGCTAATTGTGCCTGCACATGCACAGGTGCATGAATCCAAGACTGCCATCTCACATCACCCCATTCAGTTTTTGCCTTCATAAGCTCAGAGATTGTGATAGTAGTGGTGGTTGATTTCCTTTGTCTTGCCTGAATGGTCATGACAATTTTGCAAAAGCAATAAGCAATGTCCATGTGAACTCAATTATCAAGCATATGTGTACGATTTTTGTAAAACCCAGTTTCCCCCCAGGGCTGGAGAGATGGCCTAGAGGTTAAAAGTGCCGACTGCTCTTGCAGAAGACCCAGGTTCCATCCACAACACCCATATGGCAGCTGAGAACCATCTGCAACTCCAATTCCAGGAGAACTCCAGTTCCAGGGGAATCCAATACCCTCTTCTGACCTCCGCTGCATTGCACGACATGGGTGGACAGACCTACATGCAGACAGTATATTCATACACAAACAAAAATAAATAAAATTAATAAAATAACAGTGTCCCCAAATCTAGTTGGAGAGATTTGCATACACAAACATTCTTATCGAATAAAAGTTCAGTCAGTTTTTGTTGCAGGTCATTTTCCTGCTGAAGGGTATGGCTGCCATTTGTAGGGTGTTTGCAGTGGATACGCCTGAGGCAACTGCTCCTGTAAGCCAAGGATGATGGCCTCGGGCCTCTTTGGTTATGACGATGAAGGACAGCAGCATGCTACAGCTTGGTCTGCTGTTCCCAAGGGATGCTCAGATTCACCAACAATCATACAACTACTGGAGTCCTGTAATACCTGGTCTACTGCACTATTGGTCATCAGGGCAGCCAATATGAGGGCCACCAAGAGTGGACCAGTGGCTGCTACCATCCCTGGAGGTCTCAGGCTCTGTGACTTTGACTCCAGTGCCTTGAGGACCCCCATGTCACCCTGTGTATCTGTGTCCAGTAGAGCGGCATTCTGCTGGATTTCTTCCACCCTTCCTGGATGCTCAGACCGGCCAGCTACTCTGTTGATGGTTCCTTTTCCATCTCCTGATGGACCTCAGATGGGGCAGAGATCCACTTGTGGGAAGACACAAGCAAACCTTCTCCCAACAGGGGGTCTGGACCCTTCCATTTTCCAAACATTGGATTTTGCCAGAGTACCAGTGACACCTAATTATGCTGTCATAACGCTCCAATGCTCATGGACTGGGATTATCATGTTTGCTTTCAAAACTGACAGAAATTTCATAGTACAGAGTGCTCTGAGCATTCTATCATGGGGGAAGACCTCCCCTTCTGTTTTTGTAATTGCTCCTTTAAAGGTTTATGTATTCTTTCAACAGTGCCTTGCCCCTGGGTATTATCACCTGGAGTGAGAATCATCCCCATTAAGAGGAGGGAGGAGTCAAATCTAACAGTCAAGGTGACTGGCAGGGCAGCATTGACTCTTTGAAAGATAATGCATGATTTTTGGGTTACACTGCAAAGAAACGAAGCCTCTGTAGTACTACAGACTTGGTCTACCAGATCACTCCAAAACTGACCTTTGCCCCTGGAGTTGATGCTTAAAAAGTTGCACTCCAGACAAACATTTCTGCTTCATCTGCTGTTCACTTTGAGCAAAGAAAGTCCTTCCATTTTAAGAAATCACTGGGTGCTAAGACAGCCCAGACATGTGTTTCTAGAAATGGCTTCATAGGGGTCCTTAGTGGCATTAGTGCCCTGAAGATATAAAAGAAGGAGGCACAGGAAGGTAGGCACAATGTTAACAGGAAAAGTCTTTTGCGGGGGAGTGAAAGGCTGAGGGGGCCATCCCCATGCATGATCCTGTTAACATAGAGGATATGAAAAGGCTAAGGAGCCAGCAGATGGCCTGGGTTTAAGGGAGCCGAAGGGGCAGTTGTGGGAGTCGTTAGAGGCATAGCAAGGAGGTGCAAGGGTCCTGAGAATCCTTATGATCTGTTAAGGGGAAAGATTTTTACTCTGGGGCCAAAACCTCCTTAGTGGCACAAGTGGCACCAGAGTATATTTTTTTTTTAATTTGAGCCTATAATAACTCAGGGAAACTATTCTCCTTCTAGCCCAAACATTGGAGAAGAATAGTCACAATGGAGAAGTAAAGACTCACAGTAGAGAGCCAGGGGCACATTGGAGGACAATGCCCCAGTGTTGTTCAGCCTGAAAGAGAGGTTCTCTAAAAGCAGATTCCCCATTGTGGGGGTACACATACCCTGACCCACTAGATTGCTTCAGGTGCCCCTCTTCAAAAGGGCCAGTTGTGGAGCTGCTGACCCCATGGTTGAACAGGCTGAAGATGGTATGGCATGAGGTTGCTCCAGCAACATCCCAGGGACCATGTGAGAGGGTGCAAATCCATTTATTCTATGCAACAAGCAGCTTATGGGCATCCCTGGATGTTACATTCTTTCAACCTCTTCTGCAATGTTTCTTAGCCATGGGTGGGTGAGGTTTAATATAAGACTCCTATCCAGGGACACACACTCTGTAGACTCTTATTCTCTAAAACTTGGCCAGATGTGGCCTTCTGTGTATGTTGCACTTTGTTGTACGAAGAAGCTTCCCTGGTGAGAGTTGAAAGATGTATCAGTGTTCTCTCTGGCATTCTCTCATTCCCTCTGTATATATCTTCACAGTCATTTAGTTTCTGTCATCTCTTGTGTATCCTTTCTCATCTTAGGCCTGCTCCCCAGAGGTACTGAACAAACTCATGTAGCCGGTTTCTTTACCTTTTAAAAAAAATCTATTATTATTGTATGTGTTTGAATGATTTATCTGCATGTATGTAAGTGTGTCATGTGGGTGCTAGGAATTATCTGGGTGCCTATGGAAGAGCAGCCATTGCTCTGTGACATCTTGTCTGTCTCTCTAGCTCCTATATAAGTCCTTTTTCCACTCACTAGATTGGTGATCCCTTCCCTTCATAAATTTCCTTATTTTTCTTGAACTTTAATTTGCAAATATTAACAAATTCCAAACTGTGTCCTTGGGTAGAATGCCTTAAATGACAAGTTCATTTTGGTTTCTGGACATGATAAATAGGCTAGGAAGCTAAAAAAAAAAAATGTGTTTAGGGAGTATGTAATTTTCTTCATACCAAGAAGAGAGATTTGGCATCACATATGGGGCATGCTAAAGTGTTTGGGAGGAAGTGGAACACATGATCCACATGATCTCTTCAGCTCTTCCACTCATTCTAATTACAATGCTACATGCTGCACTTTCTGAAGCACTACTTCATGAACATCTGAAAACTATTCCAACACCTCTTTGCAGTTCCTTTGCTTTGTGTCAGAACACTTGAAATCCCTTCTTCCCTATCTCTTCTTTCATGGATTGGCTCTGATAGCTATTTTCACATAGATAAATTCGAGTGGACTTTGTCACCAGGCCCATCAACAACACCTGTATCTCTGCTCAAAGGCTTTCCTTTCCTTACAATAAGTCTAAGTTCCCTGCTGGGCTCTAGAGGATGACCTTTTAACTTAGCTGGGGTACTTGGAAGCCTACAATTTATACTGGGACATGTATTGGGAAGGTTACATAGCAAATCATTATAATTATTATTTCCTAAATGGTTTTTCTCTTTTTTGAGAATTTCAGACATAGATAAAATAAAATATGATCATATACACTCTCCATTTTAAAACTTTCCAGAAAAACAAAACCAACCAGGCAAGACATGATTTAAGAAATTGACATGTGAATGTAGGCTTTGGCAAGTTCAAAACTTGCCATGTGTCATAGGTAGCATCCAGGGAAAAGGTCATTTGGCCACAGGTCAAGCCTGAAGGACATTTTTGTGGAATTTCCTCTTCCTTGTGAAACCATTCGTTTGTTATAACAAAAATGGAGTAATAGTGCCTATCCACTCAAAGTGCACACAAACCATCTCTCATGATAGTTTTCTTTTGATTATTTGACTTAAAAATTGTCAAAACATGGCTACTTCATCAGAAATATCTGTACCCATTAAGAGTTTCTTCTTAATTTTTTAAAATCTTATGCATTTGTACAATGAAATATGATCATATCCACCCCACATTTTTTCCTCCAAATGCTGCATGTATGTCTAAAACTCCTCATGATATCATGACCTTCTCTTTTAGTTTTTTCACTAAGTCCAGTTATTGTTGCCCATATGTTCAGGGTGTGGGAATATTCATAGAACTATGGGGGAAATATCAGTTGCCATATTTTCAAGAAAGAATGACTCTTGCTCCCTTAGCCTTTATCCATTCCTAATATCTGCTCAGTATGAGCTAGAGTCTGAAGATCATCTATATCATCTCTATCGGAATATTCACAGCTCCATCTTATGCCAGTGTCCATAGGTGTTCTCACAGCATTTCTCCCTGTTCTTAAGCTCTTAAATAATCTCTGTCTCTTCTTCTGTGATATTTCCTGATATAGACAAGCATATTCTTAAACAAATAGGAAAGAAAAGTGTATGCCAGTTACAATCCTCATTTCTGGAACAGGTCATGTGGCCTCAGTTTATATTTATAACTACCTTCCTTTATTAACCGTTCTGTATTGCCTTCACCATTAGTGAGCACCTCTGGTAGTCTTGGCTCTTTCCCTGGAGGAGTGACCCACTCCTTCATCCCTGAAGGGTCTGGAACATTTGTTATCCTGTCAGGATTGTGTCGTTGCAGTTTCCCACTGAGCTTAATCACAGGACATGGTAACATCAAAAGACACCCTACAGAATCTCCTGCTTTCCAGACATAATCATCTTTATCCTTTGTGGAGAAATAGTCCAATTTCCCCCTGGTAGAGCTGCTCAATCACTCTTCCTAATACTGTTCTTATATTCTTAGCTTGTTGACTTAAGGCCCAAAGTACCCAGAGGGCACTCTTAGCTTTCAATTCAAAGAAATATTGGTTGAGTCTCCTGGCCAAAGAGCTTCCCCCACTAGAACCAAACATCTATGCCAGCAGAGCACAAAGTCACAGGTATAGAAAGCAGAATTTCTGCTAATGGTTCACTAGGGGGATAATGAGTGGCTCATCCCACTTCAGCACCGTGATTCCTGGACTCATGAATTGTGACCTTCTGAAAGACCCTGTTGTATTAGTCACTTTTCTGTTGCTGTGATAAAACCACCATGAGCAAGGGAACTTATGAAAGGAAGAGTTTATTTGAGCTTATGATTGACGGTTCCAGGGAATCAGAGTCCACTGTGGCAGGAAGCATGGTGGCCAGGGCTGGAGCAGCAAGCCGAGGGTCACATCTCGAAATGAGCACAGGAAGGAGAGAGAGAGAGAGAGAGAGAGAGAGAGAGAGAGAGAGAGAGAGGCTGGAGACTGCAAGGCTTGTTAAACTCATTAAGCCTGCCCCCAATAACGTACTTCCTCCAGCATAGCCACACCTTCTAAGACCTCCAAGAACAGTACCACCAACTGGAGACAAAATGTCTGAATACTTAAAGCCTATGGGGGGACACTCTCATTCATACCACCACACCTGTCCTAGCCCTCCAGGTTCTTTCCACATAATTGGTGCTGAGATATATCTTTAAGAGTCCATTCCACTGTTCTATCAAGCCATCTGCATCAGGATGGTATAGAACATTGTAAAACCAGTATATTCCATGACTATGGGCCCATTGTTACAATTCTTTTTCTCTGAAATGAGATCCCTGGTCAGAAGTGATGCTGTGCAGAATGTTGTGTCTCTGAATAAGGAATTCTGTGAGTCACTGGATAGTAGTTTGGGCAGAAGAATTACATGCAAGAAAGGAAAATCCATAAATAGAATAAGTATCTATTCCTATAAGGACAAAGTACTATCTCCACCATGATGAAAGTGTTCCAATGTAGTCAACTTGCCATTTAGTTTCCAGCTGGTCACCTTAAGGAATTGTCTGGGATTGGTGGCTCATTGCTGGTCCTTGTTTGGGGCATATCTGACACTCAGTAGCAGCTGTAATTAGGTGAGAGTTATAGTGTGATTTCTTTTTTTTAATTTAATTTATTTATTTTCTATGTGTATGAATGTACTGTCTGCATGCAGGTTTGTGCACCCGTGTCATGCAATGCCGTGGAGGTCAGAAGGGGTCTCGGGGCCCCTGGAACTGGAGTTAAAGACAGTTCTCAGCTGCCATATGGGTGCTGGGGATCGAACCCGGGTCCTCTGCAAGAGCAGTCAGAGCTCTTAACCACTAGGCTATCTCTCCAGCCCCAAGAGAGTTCTAGTGTGCTTTCACATTGCTATAATGAAAACACTGACCAAAACAACATCAGGAAGGAAAGGGTTTATATGGCTTACAGACACAGTCCATCATCAAGGGAACATGAAACAGGAACTCAGGGCAGGAACCTGAAGCATAAAATGTAGAGGATATCTGCTTACTGGCTATCTCCCCTTGCATGTGTTCAGCCTGCTTTCTTATACCACACAGGACCACCTCTTCAGGTGTGGCATTACTCATGGTGGTCTGGGCCCTCCCACATCACTCGTGGATAAAGAAAATGCCCCACAGACAAGGCCATAGGCCAATCCACTTTAGAAACTTCCTCAATTGAGGTTCCCTCTAACCAGGTGTGTCAAGTGGACAACTAAAGCTATCCAGCAAAATTTAACCCCTTTCAACTTGACACAGAAACACAGTTATTAATCCACAGTCTTTCCATTTCTTGTCCATAAGAAATTATGTTAATATTAATATCATGACATAAACAATACAAATTTAAAAGTCCTGAAGTCCTTAACAATCCCAATGCTCTAAAAGTTCAAAGTGTTGGCTGGGCGTGGTGGCACATGCCTTTAATCCTAGCTCTTGGGAGGCAGAGGCAGGTGGATCTTTGTGAGTTCAAGGCCAGCCTGGTCAACAGAGTGAGTTCCAGGACAGCTGGGGCTACAGGGAGACCCTGTCTCAAAAAGACCAAAAAAAAAAAAAAAAAAGTTCAAAGTGTCTATTAAAAGTCTTTCAACTGTGGCTCCTGTAAAATCCAAAAGAAGGCAAGTACTGTTTTCTATCAAAAGGTAAGAATTGGCCACACTTAAGCAAAACTAAATCCATCAAAGTAGCTCAAGGCTGTACATCTGGAATTCACTCACAAACTTCTGAGTTCCAAAGGGCTTGGGCAGCTCCACTTCCCTGGCTCTGCCCACTTCAGCATGCACAGCTAATCTGGTAGGTTCGGGCAAGCTCCACTCCAGACCTGCCACTGCCCTCGGTGGTGTCGCCATGGTTCTATCATCTGTAACGTGCTGCAGTGTCTACTGAAACTGAGGCTGTACTTTCACCAATGAGCTCTTCTGGATTCTCAGGCTGCAAAGCTTCAGACACTCTCTGCAACTCCTACAGTCCTGGGGACCTTCACTCCAACTGAGGCTGCACTTTCAAAACAAATGTCCTTTTCTAGCCTCACAGTGTGCCAAGCCTCAGCTGCTCTCTGTGACCTATTCATGCTTTCAACATAAGAAGCCTCAGTCCCAACTGTGGACCACAGTTTCTGTGTGATGACCCTGAGGAAAAATTTCCCAGAAGATTTTGCCACAATGATACTGGTCTTTTCTTGTCACTCACAGCTGATTTTCCAGCCCCAGATAACTGACATCAATTGTGCCAGTAAAGCAAAGCTTTCATTTCAGTGGTTGCTGGTCTCTTAATCACAGATGATTCTTCAGCTCCAGCCAAGCAGAAACCACATATTCTTAATTCAAAATTTCATGCAAACAACCCTGACAGTCTTTACTTCCTTTTGATATTTCAGAAGCCAGGCCTTCATTGTCTATACCTCTTTCAGCATAAATGTTCCAAGCTCCACACCAACAGCTCACTAAACCCTAAGCACTCAATTGCTTTTCCAGTCCAAAGTTCCAAATGCTCTCAAAATCTTCCTAAAAGCAACTGGGTCAAGCGTGTCCCAGCAAAAGCCCAATTTCTGTCTGCTAACAATTTCTGTTCTAGTTTTGCTGTGATGCGAATACTGACCAAAACCAACTTGGAGAGGAAAGGCTTTATTTGGCTTACAAGCACAGTCCACCATCAAGAGAAGCCAAGGCAGTAACCCAGGGCAGGAACCTGGACCACAGCCAATGGAAGAATGCTGCTTACTGGCTTGCTCCCCTTGTCTGTGCTCAGCCTGCTTTCTTATACCATACAAGAGGACCACCTGCCCAGGGGTTGCAACATCCACAGTAAGACAGGCCTTCTGACATCACTCATAAATGAAAAAAATGCCCCATAGATGTGGCCACAAGATAGTCCAATGGTGACAGTTCCCTATAATCAGGTATGTCAAGTTGAGAACTAAAGCTATCCAGAACACCCACATCATTTCTCTTTTCATTTTCACATCTCATGCTAATTGTGATGCTATCATATCAAGAATGCAGAAACCTCATTAAACAATACCAACAATGACATATTTTAGTATTCCTTGAAGATGTGTACAAACTATAAAGATATGTGAGAACTTGAGAAATGGCTTACCAGCTAGGAACACTGGCTGTTCCTGCAGAGGACCTGGGTTCAATTGCTAGCACCTGCATGATGGTGAACTACAATATGTAATTCCATTTCCAGAAGATCTGACACCTTCTTCTGAATTCCATAGGCATTGCATGACATAAGTGCACTTACATACATGCAGGCAATGTACTCATACATATAAAATTAAAATGAATAATAAAATATTTAAAGAATGCCATTATTAGGCCAACAAGGTGAGTTAGCATGTTAAGTACTTAAAGCCTGATGGCCTGAGTTTGAGGCCTAGGACCCTTTTAGAATTAGAAGAAGATAACCAACTCCACAAAGTTGTCCTCATGTGTGCCTTGGCATATGTGAACCACACATATATATCATGCCCAACACACTCACATCCAATAATAATACGCATTTTAAAATTTTAATAGAAATATGATTTTCAATAATTTTATTTTATTGGATTTTTGTAATTTTATTTTTATTGGACTTTTATAATTTTAATGCAGAATAGTATAATGATATTTAGATTCCCTCCCCACTTCACACCTTCCTTTAGAGTCCCCAACCAATTTGTTGAATTATATGGTCTGATTTGTGTCCCCAAATGTCCTTCAGTATGGGTTGATCCACTGGGCCCACCAAGAGTCCCATCACTGTAAGACACTGTCTCTCCCCCCTTCCAGCAGTTATCAGTGGGCAAAAGTACAGTAGTTTGGGTTGGTATTTCATATCTACTTCACATGTCTATCCTGGGACTTTGTCTGTTTGAGCATGCAAAGGACTTGTACATGCTCTCACAATTGGTATATGTTCACATGAGTACCTGACTAGCTTTCCTTTTTTTTGTGATCATCCAGGCCCTCTGGGTTTTATAATCTTTCAGCCACCTCTTCTGCAATGATCTCTGAGCCTTGGGAGGCGGAGATTCAAAATATGCATCCTTCTAAAGGCTAAGTGTTCTGTGCCCTCTTGTTTTCTGCACATTAGCAAGTTATGGGTTCTGTATTAATCACCATTGGCTGCATGAGGAAACTCTGATGAGAGTTAAGAGTTGTATTCATCCTATGTATAGAGGGGCATGGAAGAGATGTCACTTATGGTTAAGCATTTCATAGACATTTATTTTCTATACTTGACCAGTGTGGTATCTCTGACAATCTCCATCTGTATGAAAAAGAATCTTCTTTGATGAGTAGTGAGAGGTACACTTGTCTCTGAATATTAGGATACATATCTAGAATATAATAAGAAATTATGTTGGTCTAGGAATGTGGGAAGATGAGGTTTTTCTCTAGTGTTTATGATCATCCAGAAGTGTGGATTCACAGTACTACACATGAGTTCTTTCCCATTGAGTGGGACTTAATTATAATTAGACAGCTATTGATTACCCCCAAGATAAAAGTTCCACTACTACACCAATAGTGATGTTTTTGGGGGGCAAACCATTGTTTTTTTTTTTTAAGTTTTACAGCAAGGTAGGACAATTGATTAATTTTCTCCTTTGGCAGATTATATATTAAAGTCTGCTAGCATGAGAGCCAGTCATCAAGGGGGAGGCTTCGAGGTTGGTTCCAGCTCACTTACTCCAAGTCCTGTGTATGAAGTGTGTGGCCTGTCTTCAGCAATAGGGCCTTACCTTCAAGTTTTGGGAGAAAATGCAATAAATATACCAGTGCATGTGTATAGCTTAAGGCTGAATAACAAAAAAACACAGTGCCAAGCAGGTGAAACCTCCCTTTGAATTTTGGTCAGGTTAGTCCAAGAGACTTCCAAATAATGCAGGTTATTGCCACAGCCCTTGATTGCTTCCCAGAACTTGAAGGAAATGCTGTTCTTGGAACTTAGGATTTCTTTTATACAGAAAATAATTTCCTAGATTATTTTATTTATAATTTGTGTTTCAAAACTCAGAGAGTTAGGAAAGTATTTACTGAATATATACTTATTCTGAGATCACTGTAAAATTGATTATGTTTAATAGTAGACAGCTCACAATACCTATGTATATACACAGACATATATACAATGAAACAAATCTTTCAAGTTAAAACTTCATGTGAAAATCATTCTATTTTTCCATCTTCTTTCAATTCATCAGTAAAAATCAATCAAACCAAGAAACACTGATTATAATGTACACATTTTTTAACCTAGTCACAATCTGTAAATTGAAAATTATTAAGTTAAATTTTAGAAGTTTATAATGTTCCAAGTTTTCTATTGTAGAAAATCAAAATCATAAAGAGAAAATCTAAAGCTCTTGCCTGTTAGCCAAATAGAACTTTTGAGAAGACTCGTAGAAGACTAAAAGTTTAGATTTGGGTATGCTCTCTTTTGCTCTCTCATAGTACAATTGCAAGATAAAAATACACAGAATTTGGGAGTAGAAGTCACACACTTCAAAATACACGTAACACATATGCACACACACACACAAATATACACACATGCACACACACAGATGCATTCTGAGGATATTGAATACTAGAGATGTCAGGTAATATCTATGCGATGTCATGGATAGTATCCCTGTCCAGGGTTAATATATATTAGAGTAAATTATGCTGTTTGCCATCACAGACAGCTACCTCCTTACAGATTTCAGTTTACTTTTTATTTTTCAGTATATTCTTCAAGGTAAATGGCTTGTTCTAAAAAAAAAATGTGACTTCAAAAGGATCATATTCAAAACATCTGCATTGGCACATAGTCCATAGAATGAATTCAATAGCTTGAAACTTTTTACGTCTTCAGGCAAGAAAATATTCACGATGAATGACTGTCTGAAAACTAGAAACTCATGCAGTGCCATCAAGACTGCAGTGAGGTCATGAAGAAAGCTCGGGTGCTGCGCTCAGCCTCACTCAAGTGAATAGATCTACCACCAGCTTGAGATGCTTATAAATGCTCCTTAAAATATTGTGGTTAACTCTTCCAAAGAATGTGAAAGTTGATTTAAATAAATTTCCAGAAACTGAACTGTTTATTCCAACCTTCTCCAAAAAGCTTTGATATGTAAATCAATTTGGAAACAAAGATATTTTTACCCCTTAAAGTTTCCATTCTCCCCTTGTGCTAAATGACAACCTTGGACTAATTTCCCTTGATCTAAGAATTGGATGTAAGTGAGATTTTGTGAAGGTCAGAGTGAGTTAAAGAGATTTAATTTAACCCCACCAATCAAACTAATCCACATTTTTCTCTGCATATGAAATAAGGAAGTCTGGGAGCAGGCATGGATTGGTTTAAATCTGTGTTTACGTTTTGGCTTCCATCACACCACTGACCGTTGTGGAGTCAGCTTTAGGACCTGGGGGAGGCAGAAGCTCCTGCTAACTTTCTTGAGCTTGGGAGAATTAACCATCATCCTCAGGATTCATTTTACCGAGTTCTGACTCACGTAAGTGTCTAAACAATGAATTTCAGATGAGGATACTTTTTTTCTGTTCTAATTAATTTTATTTATTTATTTTTATTTTTTTTTCTATGTGTATGAATGTACTGTCTGCATGTAGGTTTGTGCACCCGTGTAGTGCAATGCCATGGAGGTCAGAAGAGGGTCTCGGATTCCCCTGGAACTGGAGTTCTCCTGGAATTGGAGTTACAGACGGTTCTTAGCCGCCATGTGGGTGCTGAGGATCGAACCCTAGTTCTCTGCAAGAGCAGTCGGTGCTCTTAACCACTAGTCTTTCTCTCCAGCCCTGTTCTAATTAATTTTACAAGCAGCATGATAGTGGCCTTTCCAGATGTAGTTAAGAATAGCACATTATCTGCAATAAATTGAGTGAATTTATCAATATTGTATTAATGCAAACAGTTTTGTTGTACTATTATTAACTGGAACATATCAGAAAAGTTCTTGTGATTTTTTAAAACAAAGAAGGAAAGATACTTCAGCAGTCTTCAACTATACTGTCATGTAACTACAAAAGGATGGTGCCTTAAAGGACAATAATCATCTTCACATCCCTTTCAAGTAGCCACGAAAATGTTTAACCAGTTCCCACATACCAGTGACTGACTCTGTTACTTGACTGCTGTCAATACTAACTGCCAGGGTCTGAATTATGAGACCTTGTTACTTGCTTGAGACTGTTTACTTTTAATGTAAAATAAAACTTCAGGTAAGTTAATTATGAACGCGAGAATTCTAATTGTCAGAATATGATTTCAGTTAACTAGACATAAGTCAGATCAGACTTTAATTATCAAAAAATAAATAAAAATAACATAAAAACTTTGTCTTTAGCCTGAAGGCTCCAGAGGGCACTTCAACTAAGTAGGAATCCATCTTTTAAAGTTTTCCTTACTCCTTGTGAAATAATTGTCATGTGACCAACAGCTGTGTTACTTTTAAAGAAATGCATTTTGGGCAGGCTGGAGAGATGGCCTAGCGGTTAAGAGCACCGACTGCTCTTGCAGAGGAACCGGGTTCGATCCCCAGCACCCACATGGCGACTGAGAACCGTCCATAACTCCAATTCCAGGAGAACTCCAGTTCCAGGGGAATCCGACACCCTCTTCTGACCTCCGCGGCATTGCACAACACGGGTGCGCAAAACTACATGCAGACAGTACATTCATACACATAAAAAATAATAAAAAATTTAAAAAAAGAAATGCATTTTCGCTAAAATCATGAGCACTGACGTTTTCAAATAAATTAAAATTTGGACAAACTGGGGCAGAAACTGTGGATTTGGAGAAACAGTATCTTTCACTACTTCCAATCATCGATATCAGAATGATTAGCTTTCTATGCAAAAAATACTTCCTGTTTATCAGTAAAACAGAAAGTGTTCTAATTACCAACTATTTGCAAAGTGGTTCTTTTTGTATTCGATGGGAGAAAAAGAATACATTGTACAAAAGACTCCTGATATTAAGCTTTACCTGTGTAGAAGTGTCCCTACCGTGTAATGCAGGGTCGTGAGTGAGTGCATATACATATATATATATATATATAATGAATTTCAGATAAGGATACTTTTTTCTGTTCTAATTAATTTTTTTATTTACTTTTTATTTTTTTCTATGTGTATGAATGTACTGTCTGCATGTAGGTTTGTGCACCCGTGTAGTGCAATGCCACCGAGGTCAGAAGAGGGTCTCGGATTCCCCTGGAACTGGAGTTCTCCTGGAATTGGAGTTACAGACGGTTCTCAGCTGCCATGTGGGTGCTGTGGATCGAACCCAGGTCCTGTGCAAGAGCAGTCAGCACACAGGTTAGACAGTTCACAACATCCCGTATCTCCAAGTCCAGGGAAAACTGACACCTCTGTCTCCCTGGAGACCTACACTCACATGCAAACACCCACATGCAGACAAATACACATATACTTTAGGAAGTAATAATACAATTACATTTAAAAAGGACATCATTAAATGATGCCGATGCCTATTTCATGATGTATGCAATTTATTAACATTAATATTGCCTTAATAATATTTTGGAAACATAATACCACGATGTAGCCAAGGCTAGCCATGAAATCAAGTCTATCCCCAGCTGTTTTTACTTATTTTTCATGATAACATCACAGGCAGACCATCTTCCTCATACCCACCCATGGCCTCTTTTAAACTGCTGCTATCTCAATTCCAAGCCCATTTTCTTCTGAATCTGATCCTTAAGAGAATCAGAAAGGTTCTCTTCTTGATGAATCCACTTTCGGCTGTCCATATTCTAACAAAATGACTATGTCTCCTTTCTTAAACATACTTCTTCCAATACATTTCTGACATATTTGTCTTCAGTCTTCCACTCTGACCATGGACTTTGCTTAATACCCACTAGTAGTGACACCCTACTCCCCATACATCAAAACTCCATCCACTTCATAGGCTCTAATACCCTCAACAAAGTGCTAAATCTTAAAAATAGAATCATTAATTGAAATTTTGATGAGGTAAAACTCAATATAATACTTTTTCACAAAAGAGCATCAGATTTGCAAGTTTTTATGGCATTATTTATGAAGCTAAGAGGAATAATTCCATCTGTTTTTAAAACATCAGCTACTTTACAGAGTTTATGAGGAATATTATGTGAGATATTTCTGATATTAAATCAATACATAATGCACAGCTCATAAAATTTATGTGTGAATAATTGATTTCCTTAAGCAATGTGAAAGAAATAAAAATTGGCCCCTTTCATATTTAATCAAACATTATTTTATTTTTTGATAACTGATATTCAAAAGTAAAAATAAAAAAATAGACAAAACAAATGGTTGTAGCATAAGAAAAGAAGGTAAGAAAGCTCCTAATTCCCCTGGCCTCCTGTTTCAAATGCCATTTAGTGTATGAGAAAACAAACACACAAACACAGGAAAATTCTTAAACATGAACAATTAATTAAAAGAACAGAGAACATACCAACTAAAAATGAGTTCAAAGTTCAGTGAAAATTTGAATAAGAAATCATTGATACTGTACACAGATTTTAGAAGAGCTTTATCTGATGTGTTCAAGGCAATGGTAAACTGCCTGACATGATTTTGTCTGTGTGTGTGTGCGTGTGTGTGTGTGTGTGTCCAAACATGCCTGTGTTGAAGCCAAATCTTAATGTCAAGTGCCTTCCTCAATCACGCTACATTATATTTTTAAGACAGAATCTCCCTCTGAACTGAGGGCTCACTGATTCAACAAGACCAGCAGAGCAGGGCACTTCAGGGATCCCCCTGTGAGCCCCCAGTTCTAGGATTTCAAGCACACTAATTGGCTCAGCTTTGTACTTGTGCGCTGGATATACAAACGCAGAATTCATGCCTATACTTTACTGAGACATTCCCCTGCTGGCAGGCATGATAAATCTTCAAGTATTATTTTGAAATTATTCTTCCGGGGCAAGAGGCATGCCTCAGTGGTAAAGAGCGTTGGTTGATCTTGCAGAGAGTTGGAGGATTCAAATCCCAGCACCCACATCAGGTGGCTCACGATCATTTATAACTCCAGGTCCAGGGAGTCTGATGCCCTCTTCTGGCCACCACAAGTACCTGCACTCATGTGGGGCCCATCTGGAAACTCATGCACACACATATAAATAAATAAATAAATAAATAAATAAATAAATAAATAAATAAATAAATAAATAAATAAATAAATTTAAAAATGAAAGAATCATTCTTCAGTTCCTAAACCCTTGAAGTTGAGATAATTGCTGCTATAGAAGGACTCTTAATGACTTACCAGTCTCAATTTAACAATCTCTGAAATAGGATCCCATAAGAATTCCCAAGTCTCACAAATAAACCTGTATATAAAAATCAGTACTTTTCTGTGGATTTTTTTTAAACATCATCATGTAAATGAACTGGAAAGCTTTACTGAATGAATTATTGGATACATAAAAGTGCCAAATATAATCAAATAAATGCATCCATGTTTAAAAATTTTGAATCTGGACAACATGATTTCTTAATGGGTAACTTTTATTTGAACACAATTCTCCAACCTCTTTTTTTTCCTCATGACAAATGAATTCTAGCCTTGTCAAAATGGGAGGGTTTGGCCCCTCAGAAACACAGTATTTTTATTCGAATTCTATGTAAAACTGCTAATCTTTGCCAGCTGGAGGATCCATCTTCTTAACGTTTCATCTTCTTTCACTGCTAACGCAGATGATATATGAACAAAGTTTCACAACACACTTTCATTTTGTCTTATATAGAGGCATAAGCATGGAGCATAGGAATGAATCATAGGATTCCATGCCACTACTAGCATGCTCCATTCTCACACCCATACACATTAGAACATTTTGATTCAATTAACTCTGCAGACACAAGATTTGAATGTTTCTTCTATGACTTGACTCACTTCTTTATCATTTCATTGCTGTTATCCTTATAAACTGTCATATCTTTGAGACCTATTATAGCTGTTTCTAGGAAAAATGATAAAATTTCTGTGGAATCCACACTTTGAACTATAATCGACTGTCAATTAATGGGTGGGAGCTACAGTCTACAGCTAACATAAAAATTAAAGGTGACTAGTAAAAACATTCTACCTTTAAGAATGTTTGGACATTGCAGTTTTTGTAACTCACTTAATCTCCTTTATTTTTACCTTTATATTTTTTTATGTATATGAGTATTATTCCTACATGCATGTAAGTCGCGTGTTGGCCAGTGCCCACAGAGGCCAGAAGAAGGCCTTGGATTTCCTGGAACTGGAGATGCAAATGGTTGTTAGCTACCATATGGGTGCTGAGGTTCAAACCCCGGTCTTTTGATAGAGTAGGCGGTGCTCTTAACCATGGAGCCATCTCTCCAGCCCCCAATTGTTTAACTTCTTGAAGCTAAATATCCCCATGGAGATATGTGGCAAAATTGCCAGGATTAAACTGAATAAGAGCACCTTTATAGCTGTCATTATGAAGTCTGGCATAAGAGGAAGTATCCAAGGTTTTGATTATTTTCTCAGATTTTCTATTATAATTGACCAATACTTACATTAGACAGAAAATATGGAATATACATAGAATATTCCATGTACATAGCATGAGGGTCTGTGCAAGCTTCATTAAGCTAGTAATGGAATGGCTTTGTCCTGTTACCAAAAGTTTTCAGTAAGATGTTCACATACCAAATATCAGGGAAGAATCAAAGAGGTCAGCCTAGGGAAGTTGGGCTTAAACAATATTTAGAGAAACTGTATAATATATATTATTTACACTGTCTTAATGACTCTCATTCTTGATGTGTTGAGATTCTTGGATAAATATGGACACTCAATGATGCTGTGTATTGAAAAGTCATGACAAGTTACTTAGGTCCTGCATTATGTCACTGCTTGTATTAATTTAGATGTACCTTAAATCTGGACTATAGAACATTTTGGGTATTCAACAAAATTACCTTATTTCAAAGAGAAAGAGAATCACATTAAATAGGAGTGCCCATTAAAAGGAATAAAATTTATGATAATTATACTCCTGAGTCTTTCATATTATAGTGCTAAAGAAAAAAAAAAAAAAACAAGACAATAGCACCTCAAAACAATTATTATGTAGACAGCATTTTTTGTGTTGCCTTTAGGTGTGATTCTTGAATTTGAGTACTGAATACTCCCATAAACATAAGGACATTTCAAGTGATTATTTACAGAGGAAAAAAGTATGTGAGAATTACTTTTCTGGGAATGCTTTCTATCATAATTGGGGCAGTAACCTAGTCTTGTAACCAAAGTTAATCATATGTGTTGAGATCATTTAATGCTATCTCAGCTACTTTACAAAGTAAACATTTTTACTAAGCTTTGGGTTCCTTCCTTAAACCAAACATACACCTTTAATCCCTCGTGACTCTTGCTTGCCCTCTGACCCAGAGTAAAGTATGTGTGTGAAGGCTGTGAAAATATCAGGATGGAAAGCAGTGAGTATCCTTGAATGTCATGAATTATCTTTTTATAGGTTGCAATCAACAATGGAGTTAGATTAATAACATGTGTTTGTGGTTTTATGTTCTATTCTGGCTCAGTAGGGGTTAGGGAAGAAAATTCTTCACTGATAAGACAAGTTTCCTTTTCCCTTCTGCATCTCATGCTGGAAGACATGCAAGACACAGCAAGTCCTTTGTTTGTGGAAAGAGTTCTTAGAGAAATTGGAAGTAATAATTGTGCATGTTCCAGGTTATAAGCAATACCAATTCACCAGGCTTAGATCAGGAACCACCTTATTGTGACATTTCTCTGCCTCAATGGAGCAGCTCTTGAAATTGACTGAAAAAACAGGAGACATGGCTCAGTGAATAAAGGTGCTTGAAGCCAAGTGGGATGAGAAACATACTAAATCCCTGACACCAACGTGGTAGATGAAGGGAACCAACTCCCACAAATTGTCCTCTGAACTATACACACACACACACACACACACACACACACGCACAGACACACACATGTCACATGCTCTGTGATGTACATGCCCACACACATATACACACAAACCCACACAAAGAAGTTAACAAATATAATTTTTAAAATTAAAATATGGGATGGAGAGATGGCTCAGCGACTAAGAGCACCGACTGCTCTTGCAGAGGACCCAGGTTCGATTTCCAGCACCCACTTGGAGAATTAGAACCATCTTTTACTCCAGTTCCAAGGGAATCCAAAGCTCACTTCTGATGTCCATGGCATTGCATGACATGGGTGCACCAACCTATATGCAGACAGTACACTCATACACATAAAAATAATAAATAAAATTTTTAAAAAAATTTAAAAATTAAAATAAGTACTACCAAAATTGGAAGTTTTTCTGCTTAGTAGTGTGTATTTCTGTACATTTAAAAGATATGCCAATTATTTTATTTGTTTTTCTAATTGTCTTTTCTCACTTCTCAGGTTTATACATTTGTTACATTGTAAAACACAAATTCTATAAAATTCCTTTTTTCTTCCTTAACTGTTAAAGATTGTTAATAATGTTTCATCCTTCTTGCAAAATACTTGCTTACTAGAAGTCAAAGAAATATCTCAAAGGCCAATCTGTTAAAATACTAGGATGATCAGCATCCAGATAAGTTCTTTGAAAATCTCTCTTTCAAAAGTTACCTGTGGCTAGTATAATGTACTTATTTAGAATTTGTTGAATACTCTGAGGTTGAAACTTTTTGTAAAATGTGTGGAGTAATAAAAACTGGCTGCAAAACTGTGCCTGTCTTCAAGAAACTTGCATTTTATTATGAGAGAAAGAAATGTTTTGAATTCAATTGTAGTATCTTTTTTTTTTGTGGTTTTATTTTTTTTTCTTTTTTTAAATTAATTTTTATTGATGCTTTGTGCATTTCATACATTTTTTCCAATTCAGTTCAGGCTTATTTCCCTTTCCATCCCCCCCACCCCCACCCCATCCCAGATCATGCATTCTGCCATAACTGTCCTGCATCTTTCTCTCAGTTTTTTTTTTTTCATTTTTAGCTATAAGTGATAATCCATGAGTACAAGCATCCTTCATGCAAAACCTA
>VZQC01012976.1:3358128-3446444 GCA_009823505.1 Rhizomys pruinosus | reverse complement strand
AAAGGCACAGGATACTCCCACACCAGGCCCTACCAAACCTGGAGGAGATAGCCACAATGGGATCCCCTTGGAGGAGACCCAAGGAACAGAGCTTAGACGAATAATTGCAGACATACGCAGAGAAATTAAAGAAAATAAAGAAGAAGTCATGGAACTAAAGAGAGAGAATGAAAAACTCAAAAAGGACCTAGAGGGATACAATGACAAACTTCGGAAAGAACTAAAGGAACAGAATGACAAACTCCAGAAAGAACTAGAGGGAGAAAAAAACAAACTCCGAATGGAAGTAGAAACACTGAAAAAGGAAGCCAACCAAAGAAGAAAGGAGCACCAAGAAGAGATTGAGAAGCACAAAGAAGAGATTGAGAAGCTCAAAAAGGAAATGGAGGTACTAAAGAAAACACAGGAGGAAACAAAAAAGGAATTAGAACACTCAGTCAATCAAGAAGAAAGAAAAGGAAAAAGCCTCAGAAGTAGAATGGAGGAAGCAGAACAAAGAATATCAGACCTGGAAGATAACACAGAGCAATTAAAAAGCTCAAATAAAGATTATGAAAAATTTAAAAATACACAAAAGTGGAACAACCAGGAAATATGGGACACTATGAAAAGACCAAACCTCCGCATCATAGGAATAGAGGAAGGAGAAGAATCTCAAGAGAATAGTATTGATCAGATCTTCAACAGAATAATAGATGAAAATTTCCCCAAACTAAAAATAGACAAGCCCATACAAATACAAGAAGCACATAGGACCCCAAATAGACAAGATCAGAAAAGAAACACCCCACGCCATATCATAGTTAAAATGCTAGATGCCCAAAACAAAGACAAAATTCTGAGGGCTACAAAAGAAAAACAAGTCACATACAAAGGGAAACCCATCAGAATTACAACTGACTTCTCGCCTCAAACCATGAAAGCAAGAAGAACATGGAGCAAAGCATTCCCAGTGTTAAGGGACTATGGATGCCAACCCAGAATACTTTACCCAGCAAAAATGTCGACTATACTTGAAGGAGAGAGAAAAATCTTCCATGACATAAACAAGATGATGGAATACATGTCTGGAAAACCAACTCTTCATAAAATACTTGAAGCAATTCAAAGGGCAGAAGAGAGGAGCAACAATCCTCAAACACCTAGGAAAAGAAACTAACAAAAACATAACCATAGGAGCAAAATCAAAGGCTAGAAGTCCAAATGGATAATAAAGTGAAAGGAAGCAACATCCATCTTTCAATTGTAACCTTAAATATTAATGGGCTAAACTCCCCAATCAAAAGGCATAGACTGGGAGAATGGATTAGGAAACAAAACCCATCTATATGCTGTCTACAAGAAACCCATCTCAATTTCAAGGATAGGCACCAACTTAAGGTGAAGGGTTGGAAGAAAGTATTCCAAGCAAATGGTACCAAAAAGAAAGCGGGTGTGGCTATTCTAATATCAGACAAAATAGACTTCAAAGCAAAAGAAATCAAAAGAGACAAAGAGGGCCATTACATCCTTATTAAAGGAACAATTGATGATGAAGATTTCACAATCAATTGTAGTATCTTAAGGCAAGTTGTGATTAGGGGTCATTATGGGGTGGGCAAAAAATAGATCTGTAGTGCTTTCTGAGAAGGAAACTTGTTTGATAGTGGACACTTGATTGGAAGGTTTTAAGGCATTCCACAAAACGAAGATGTAGTTATTACTATCACAGTGACTAGGATGCTATGTGTCTCAGCATTAGTTTGAAAAATGTCTCCATAATCAAATCAGAACCTTGTTGAAGCAGTTCTCCTTTCATAATTCACACATCTTAGAATGGAGAACTGAAATCATTCTACGATGCCATATATCTATAGATTATGTAAAGATTACAGATTGTTTAAAGAGCAATGCAGTAGAAAAGTGACAAAATATTACACAGGAGGCATAAAATAATTCACAGGATCGAGTTCTGTGAATGCTTAGAAAAGTTGCATAAAACTACTTGGTTTCCTAAACACAACATTTGAGTTTCCCATTCATTCTATTTAGTAAGGAAAAATAATTCATTAATGCAATGCTATTAAAAAGTAAGATAATAAGTAGTTAATAATAAACTTCATAATGCATAATTAAGAAAATTTAGAAATTTTATATAATAAAATATTGTTGTGACCACTCAACGAAACTTATTATTGCAACAGATTGAGGCTACTACAGAGTTCCACAACTGGTCATACATAAAATATGCATCTTAGAGATGCTCGGTCCTATTTGACACATCTACCATTAAACCTCTGCACCCAAGACTCATGGAACATAGTGGAGAGAGGGTTAGAGAGAAAATTAATGCATCCCTCAATCCTCACCAGTGAAGTTTCCTTGTACAACAGAGTGTGATACATCCAGAAAGCCACAACTGGAAAAGTTTTAAAGAATATGAGACAGCACAATGTGCATTTCTGGGTACAACTCCTATATTGAACTTTGACCACTCATGGATCTGGGACTGTTGCAGAAGACTGGGGTTTGGGCGGGACAGAAAGATTGGAAGAAGCAAGACTGGTTCTTGAACACAGGGTAGCAGAGGATTTCAGGCCAATGGAAGCTTGTCCACATGAACTTTGAGGACAAGAACCATGCCAACTCAATTAAACAATTATCCAGAGGGGAAGAGAAATGAGTGACAGGTCAGCCCTAGACTGAGAAATACTGGAGATCTCTAGATGAGCTAACTAGACTCCAGTGGATAAGTCTGCACTCAAGAACATCTGTCTACAAATTCTTGACTGGATAGGACTTATAACCTATGGTGGAATATATTTGTTCTGGTGGGGGAGGGTTGGAGGGGCTTGGATGAGGGAGGGAGTCTAAACTTGATTAGGAACTGTTCTCTGAAATTACAAAAGCTCAATATTTATTTTAAAATTGGTGTAAAACAAAGTATGAAATATACTTCAAAATTACATGTAGAAACTTTACAACTGTAGTAATGATTATATATATTATATATTATATATTATATATTATATATTATATATTATATATTATATATTATATATTATATATTATATATTATATTATATATATTATGTATATAAGGATTTTTTCAACTTTTTAGTTAAGGCATACAAAAGAGATATACTCATGTGAGAAATTTGTGATATTTTACAACATACTTGAGAAAAAAGAAGGTCTGTAGATCAAGAACTCTGCTATGTTTGAAAGACAACTCATTGCCTCTAGAGGCCAAAGAATAAGTGGTGAAACAAAAATAGATCTTGGAGTCTAAAAGAGTATAAATTAACAGAAGGAGCAGAGGCAAGAATCCTTCCAGTTTAAGGCCAGACAGAGCTACACAGTCAACCCAGGGTCGAAAATAAAATGAAATATGACAAAACTCTAAGTATTTCACTAAGAATTTATTTTCTCTTCCTCACCTATTCTTAATTCTCAAATTTTTCAGATAGCACTAAAATAATCAGCATTAATTTGGCTAAGTAAATCATGTTTAAGAATTGTACTTAGGGGATGGAGAGATGGCAGGACAGCTTATAGAACTGGCTGCTCTTGCAGAAGACCTAGATTCTGCTACCAGAATTCACATGGAGGCTAATAGGCATTGGTAACTCTAGCTACAAAGGATCCAATATACTCTTCTAACCACTGGGAGTATTGCATGAAACAAGTACACTTACATACATGCAGACTATATATGTAAAATAAAAAAGAAATAGTAAAAATAAAATACATTTTAAAAAGAATTTTATTTAGAAAACTCGCAGTAGGGGATGTTTCTCAGCAGGTGTGCTGCCTTCCCAGGTTGTAGGAAGTCCTGAATTTGACTTTAACTGCTTCATAAAGCAGATGGCAGGGCATGCCTACAATCTCAGTCATCAATAATTGGAGGCAGGAGCATCAGGCATAAGTATTGCAAAATCATTCTTGGATACATAATCAGTTGAAAACCATCCAGGCCTATGTAATACTCTTCCTTAAAATGAAAAAAAAAAAGAACAAAAAAAATTGATTAGGCAAGTTTACATGAAAATACTCTAATTTTTTGAGGAAACTGTAATCAAATGTCCATGTTCTTATGTCCCTATTCCTCTCCAATCATTATGTTTTCAAGTACTAAATATTAAGTTAAAAAAATCACAGTTGGCTAGGCATGGTGGCACACACCTTTAACCCTAGCACTTGGGAGGCAGAGGCAGGTGGATTTCTGTGAGTTCAAGACCAGCCTGATCTGCACAGAGAGTTCCAAGACAGCTGGGACTACAGGGAAACCTTGTCTCAAAAAAAAAAAAAAAATACAAAAAAATGTCAGCGTCAAAAAGGAAATGGGATGTGATATAAACAGTATCTGTTGGTAAATTCTAAGACAGTTCTAAGACAGTTCTGCCACCCAACACCACTTTCACATATTACCTAATCTAGAAACATTGGAGCAACTTAAAGGAGTGCATTGCTTTAATATGAAGATAAAAGATAACTACATGGATTTTCTAAGTGATCCCCAACTATGGGGAAAATTGGAAAACTGAAAAAGATATCAGAGAAAAGAGTCAAGAGCCACTGGGAGTAACCAAGTGGTTATAAGAGGCCAGAATCTGTTGTTTTAAATGAATTTTCTAAATCTCATCCTTAGAAGACTTTCCTAAAGATGACTGCGTGGGAAGTGAGAAGTGGTATGGATGAATATTTGTTTGCTTCCCTTTTTCCTGTTTGTTTCCTCCTATTCTGATAAAGTGTATTGGGTGTGAGTGAGTTGCATAGTATATATAATTATACTATGAATAACAAGTAATAATCTCTGAACATCTGAACTTTTATTTGAACACAATTACTAAATAGAGATATAAAGTTGGCATTCTTAGGGGAGTAGACATGAATTTGATAGTTATGGTTGTGGTAGTTGTTTTTTTTTCTTTTGCCCTCAGTTGAAGATGATGAAAAAGTTTGATTTCTTTTTTTATCAGATATAGTTTAATTTTGTACTGTATTGACATTACACTTGCTTATTCCATCTGCTCTTTGTTCAGAGAAGGTTGACCTAGTCTTCCTGAATGGATTTGGAATGGTGACAAAGTTTATGCCCTCCAATCTTGCCTCTTGACTGGCTCGCAGAATCTCTTCATTTTTTTTTCCTCTTATTTCTAGTTGAGTGCAAATATTTAAGAAAGAATAATAAAGCTCTAGGGTATGATGAAAGTACAGTTGGAAGAAGTGAGGTTCTCAGATTCTTACCACTTTTATTGATGTGGTAAACGACTGAGAAATGGGTTTTTACAGGGTTGAGCCTCTGAAATTTGTGCTTAAGAACAGTTAGCTGAAACAACGAAATATGATGACATGCTGGTAGTTGGCTTCAGAAGCTAGCCAGAAAAGTTGAAGATAAATAATGACTGTGGATATGTTTTAATTCACAAGAAGAATACATGTGAAAAAGCAAAATAAATCAACAAAGAAAGAGGGAGCTGAGGCATAAACATCAGAACAAATGTAGAGGTCATAGACCACAAAAATTCTTGGTGTATTGTTGAATACTTGCTCAGAAAGGTTCAAGAAAAGGCAAAAATTGAACACTGAGCCTAGTGATGGGTTTCCTTGGCTGTACAGTAAATTATTTCATCAATGTGAGTGCTTTTATTCTCAACCTATTCTCATAGGTTGTTTGTTCTGCTACTTTTTTGCTTAATTGGGGGAGGCAAAGTATGAATAAATTGAAAGGCTTTATGTTTGTCTCAATGAAAGATTGTATCCCAGATAGAGTTGGGTTTTGGTAAAGTGAGGTGAGATGAAAACGAGTGCAATTCCCTATTGAATATTATCACAGGGGATTTAGACAGCCCTGTAATTATGTGCTCAGCTGTCATATGGAATGACAACCTCCATTTTGTCGTTTTGAAGAGTATAAACTGAAATTCTACACTAGATACCAGCACACAGTATGGAAATTATAGGAACTCCCTTAATTGGAGGAGAGAGAAAGAAATAAAGTTTGAAACTTTTGTTTATAGTTTCATGACCAATCTCCGATCCATGTTTTTGAAGGTTCTATAAGAATTTAATGTAAAATTTACAATCAGTTTACAATCTAAACTATACATTGTTGTGATATTTCAATAATTCAGGAATTATACTGAAATTATTCTATAAAGCTATCAATACATTTTTATTTTATATTATTCTAAACTATGCATAATATATACACTCCACACATAAGTCAAAATTGAAACTTCTGTAAATAAACAGTAGGTTGATTCCTAAACACATTTAGAGATTCACATTTTAACAGAAAATTTGCATGCAAGTATAAAGTCCTGTAACTATACATTCTTTTTTTAGAATATGACTACATCTCCTCCATCTATATATGGTAATTACAATGTGTGAGTATAAGTGGTAAGACAATTCTAGAGCCCATTTATAGATTCACATTGTAATAGCACGGTTGCTTTCAGATACAATGAAATATAATAATAAAGTTGCTCAGTTTGCCTACCAAATGGGGATTTGGTGTTAGCATCCACAAATGAGGGAAATCATTCACCTTTTTTTCTGTTTCTGGGACTGCGTTACTTCACTTAGTATAATTGCTTCAAGTTCCATCCATTTACCAGGAAAGTTCATGATGACTTCTCTCTTTACTGCTGCATAGAACTCCATTGTGTAGATGTACCACATTTTTGTTATCCAGTCATCTGTTGAGGGGCATTTGGGTTGGTTCCAGGTCTTTGCTATTGTGAAGAGAGCTGCAATAAACATAGCTGTGCATGTATGTTTGGGGTAAGATGCATCCTGTGGGTATATATGCAGGAGTGGTATGGCTGGGTCAGGTGGTAGGCTCATTTTGAGTTTTTTAAGGGTTCTCCACACTGCTTTCCACAGTGGTTGTACCAGTTTACATTCCCACCAGAAGTGGATGAGTGTTCGTTCCCCTTTCCCCACAACCTCTCCAGCATTTGGTGTCTTTTGTTTTCTTGATCTTGGCTAGTCTTATTGGAGTGAGGTGATACCTTAATGTGGTTTTAATTTGCATTTGCTTAATTATTAATGATGTTGAACAATTTTTAAGATGTTTCTCAGCCATCTTTACTTTCTTACTGGTGAAGTCTCTGTTCAGCTCTTTACTCCATCTTTTGAGTAGCTCATTTCTTTTCTTCTTTGTTTTTTAAGTCGCTTATATATTCTGGATGTTAACGTTTTGTCTGATGTATCCATGGTGAAGGTTTCCTCCCACTCTGTGGGTTTTCTCTTCACTTCCTTGATTGTTTCTTTTGCTGTACAAAAGCTTTTGAGTTTGATGAGGTCCCACTTGTCAGCTGAAAATCCAAACTTGAGCTGATATAAATTCAGCCACCTCATATTTGACAAAGGGCAAAAAAAAAAAAAAAAAAAAACTCAAGGCAGGAAAGATGCATCTTCACGCAAAATGGTGTGTGCAAAACTGGCGTCACACATTTCTAGAAGAACAAAATTAAAACCCCCTTACCCTCTCAACCCTGTACAAAAATAAACTCCAAGTGGATCAAAAAATATCTCACATAAAACCTGAAACCCTGAAGGTGAGAGAAAAAAAAGTCAGCGCAACCTCAAGACATATGGTGTAGAAAGAACTTTCAAATCAAACCGCAGCATGCACAGGAAAATAAAGACAACATATATATATTATTATTATATATATAGATATAGATTATACTATTATATATAATGATATTAATTACATCTGTTACTTAGCAAGACATTATGTCTACTTCCCTATCCACCATTCACTGATAATTGTGTGTTACTTGATTATTCTTTTATGAATGCATCTCCAATAGAAATGAATGTGCTTGGTAATCTAGTCCAGCTTAAAGGTGTCACTTTAGGCAGACGATTATTTTCCTAGCTTCACATACAGGTGTTGTGATAAAGATATGCTGACAAGGGCAAGTTGAGTAAAGCCATGTTACATTTGGCTCAGAGTTTGAGAAATGATATGGTCCATCAGGGGAGGGAAGGCATGGTGGCAGGATGTGAGCTGGCTTTCCACATTCTGCAAGAAGAGAGAAAGCTTCACACTAGTCTTCAGGCTTTTCTCTACCTTTTATTCTGGGACCTACATTGTGGTGATGCTGCCCAGATTCAGGGTGCTTCCTGCAACCTCAGTTTAGACTTTTTGGCTTAACACATTCCTAGACAGACCTAGAAGTAGCTTCCATGGCAATTCTAAACCGAGTCAGATTGCCAATGACAATTAAACATAACACCGTTCAAGGAATAATATTTGAATTATATTAACTGAATTCTCACTTTATAGTGATGCAATATCCCCCCTCTCTCTCATCTCTCGCCTCTCTGTATATATGTGTGTGTGTGTGTGTGTGTGTGTGTGTGTTGTAGTGTGTTGGGGGTTGCACATCCTGCATGTGGTGAATGAATGTGGAATATGCACAGAGGACATCAAGTCTGTCTCTAGCACCTACCCCTCTGTGATGGTTAATCTGGGTGTCACCTTGACTGGACTAAGGACCAAATAAGAGAAAAGGGTCTTCTGATTGGACCAAACTTAACCCGGATGGCCCATCCAAATGTGGGCTTACCTTCTGCCAGCAGGCAATATTTAGTGCCAAAGCAGTGGGAGCTGGTCACTTTTCTCCTGTGGCTTGCCCCTCTCATCTGGTGAGATTGTCTTGCTGCTGTAATCAACATTTTGGATTTCCAGCATGTATGTAGAGACTGGCAGATCTCCTGGATCCATGCGGGGCCGTCAGCAATAGTTGGGAAAAGAATGAGACATCCAGGGCGCTTTTGCGGACTGGAAGCATTACCTGGATTCTCAAGCCGTTCCAGTGTGGTGCAACTATTGTTGGACCCTTGAACTCTGTCACATGACCAAATCAGAGAATTGGTATATAGCTATATATTCATCCTGTTGCTTCTGGTTTCATTTAGAGAACAAACCGCTGACTAATACAGATTTTGTTACCAGGAGTGGTTCTAGAGAAACAGAATTGAAAGTTATGAATTTCTTTAAGGTGCTTGGAGTCTGGAGCCAGCTCCTCCAACCCAAATGAAGCATAAGAGTTACTGAAAGAAGTTCCTGGTGCATGGAAGAGGAAGATATCCTTGGTACAGACTACTTGGTGTAATTATGAAGATAGATTCATTTGACTCACCTAACTCGATTCTTGTGAGAAGTAAGAAATTTAGTAATTCTATGTATAAAACGTTCAAGAAATTGAGGAAAAAAATAAGGAAAATAATATGTTGCCTGGTTGCTCCTAGCAATGTAGGATAAAGTGAATAGAGGAAAATAAGGAGCTCGGTGATAAAATTGACCAGCTCCGGATTCGAAATAACAGTTTAAAGGTTTCCAAGTGGCTCTGGAAGAGAATCTTCTCACCAGCAGCCAAAGAGCTAAAACGGCAGAAAATCAAGCTGGAGCCCTTATTATACGTTTGGCTGAGTTACAACGCAAATGCAAGTTTAATTCCTAGCCATGAAGAGTGTCAGCAGTTAAGTGAGAGCACTGGTGGGGAAAGGGTGGAACCCTGAAACTTGGGATGGAGATGTTTGGGAGAACCACGATGATGAGGATTTTTGAACCCTCAGATTCTGAGAGATTTTCTTTATCTGAGGAATTAATCTCCCCACCCTCACCAGAGAATCCACACCCTGAAGATCCCTCCTCCCCACCCTTACCTGAGGAAACGATCCCCCCCCCCACTCCCCCCCCCAGTGGGCTAATGTCCCTCAGGGCCCAACAATTGTTGCCTCTAGACCTATAACCAGATTGAAGTCTAAGCAAGCCCCTCAAGGTGAGATAGAAAGTGTGGTCCACGAGGAGGTGCGATATACTACTAAAGAAATTAATGAGTTTGCTGATTCATTCCGGCAGAAGCCTAAGGAATATGTGTGGGAATGGATTTTAAGGGTGTGGGATAATGGTGGAAGGAATATAAAATTGGATCATACTGAGTTTATCGATATGAGCCCACTGAGTAGAGATTCTAGGTTTAACATGGAAGCTCGAGCAGTTTAAAAAGGTGTTAAAAGTTTATTTGAATGGTTGGCTAATGTATTTATTAAAAGGTGGCCTACTAACTGCGAGTTAGAGATGCCTGATATTCCTTGGCTTAGTATTGATGAAGGGAGTGTGAGGGTCAGGCAGATGGGCATGCTCAAGTGGATTCGAAGTGTAAAACCACATTCTCCACAATATGAGGACCCAGAGGATATGCCTTTCACTGAATTTATAAGATGGAAAGTACTGAGAGAGACACCAGACCACTTGAAGAGCTTTGTTTTTGCTCTATTTCTTTTGCCAGATCTTACAGTTAGAGAAGTTGTTGCTCGCTTGCATAAATTAAATGCACATGTAATAGGTTTAACAGGACTTCAGGGTAGGCGTCAGGTGGCAGCACTGAATCGCCAAAGACCAGATGAGCATTGTTACCGTAATTATCATAATGGGTGGCAAAAGCAAAACAATGCCTATAATGGCACGACCCAAAATGATCTTTGGAACTAGCTAATTAATCATGGTGTTCCCAGGAACCAAATACATAAGAAGCCTACTAAGTTTTTATTTGATCTGTATAAGCAGAAAAGCTTTAGAACAAATGACTGGAAGTCAACATTGGATTTCAGGAGTAGCAAATCCCACCCACTTATCCAGTTTCCAGACTTGAGACAGTTTACAGACCCAGAACCCCTTGAATGAAGGGGTGGCCAGGTTCCCTTGTCACAATACCAAAGAGTTATGCTGTTTGCCTTCCTCCTGTCCTTCCCCCAGAGGGACCGGTGGCCTTTTACTAGGGTAACTGTACACTGGGGCAAAGGAAATAATCAGACTTTTCGAGGCATATTGGATACTGGTTCTGAGTTGACACTGATCCCAGGAGACCTAAAAAGCATTGTGGCTCTCTGGTTAAAGTAGGGGCCTAGGGAAGTCAGGTGATAAATGGAGTTTTGGCTGAAGTCCAACTCATGGTACGCACAGTGAGTCCCAGACCTCATCCTGTGGTTATTTCCCCAGTCCCAGAATGTATAATTGGGATAGATATAATTAGAAATTGGCAGAATCCCCACATTGGTTCCCTGACCTGTGGAGTGAGGGCTATTATGGTTGGAAAGGCCAAATGGAAACCATTGGTGTTGCCTCTACCAGGGAAAATAGTAAACCAAAACAGTATTTTATCCCTGGAGGGATTGCAGAGATTAGTGCCACCATCAAGGATTTGAAAGATGCAGGGGTGGTGATTCCTACACATCTCCATTTAATCTCTCCAATTTGGCCTGTGCAAAAGCAGATGGATCATGGGAATGACAGTTGACTATTGAAAAACTCAACCAAGTAGTGACACCAATTGCAGCGCTGTACCAGATGTGGTGTCTTCTTGAGCAGATTAATATGTCTCCTGGTACTCTGGTATGCTGCTATTGATCTGGCAGAATGCTTTCTTCTCATACCAGTTAATAAGGACCACCAGAGAGCAAGTTTGCTTTCAGCTGGCAAGGCCAAAGTATAATTTTACTCTCTTACCACCTCAGGGGTATGTTAATCTCCAGGCTTTTGCCATAACTTAGTTAGAAGGATCTTGATCCCGATCTTCACAAAAATATCACACTGTCCACTATATTGGATGATGTTATGCTGATTGGATCCAGTGAAAGGGAGGTAGCAGCTCAGTCTGAACTTGTGTGGTAAAGCATATGGGCAATGAGAGTTGAGGGAAATAAATCCAACTAAAATTCAAGGGCCATACTACCATCGGTGAAGTTTCTAGGAGTTCAGTGGTGTGAAGCATGCAGAGACATCCTTCCTAAAGGTAAAAGAAATAAGTTGTTAGCAGCACTGGCCCACCCTCCCCCCCAAGAAAATGAAGCGCAAACGTTTGGTGGGCCTTTTGGATTCTGGAGGCACACTATTCCTCATCTGGGTGGTTACTACGACCCATATACAAGTGACTCGTAAGATCAAACTTTGAGTGGGGCTTGGAACAGGAAAAGGCTCTTCAACAGGTCCTAGGCATGCAGTGAGGCTGCTCTGCCCCTAGGGCCATATGATCCACAGACCCAATGGTGCTTGAACTATTAGTTGCAGATAGAGATGCATGTCTGAGTCTGTGGCAGGCTCCTAATAAGGGAATCACAGCAGAGTGCCCTATGGGATTGGACAGAGCTCTACCTTAACTTCAATCAACTATTATCCTTTTGAAAGACAGCTATTAGCCTGCTACTGGGCCTTAATGGAAACTGAACGTTTGACAATGGCCACCAAGTCACCATGCAACCTGAGCTGCCCATCATGAGCTGGTTGTTATCTGACCCCCAGACCATAAAGTAGGAGTGCACAACGTTGTTGTTGTCCTTACAGGAAGAGATACTTATTCTGGTTATGGTTTTGCCTTTCCTGCATGTAATTCTTCAGTCAAAACTACCATCCAGGGACTTACAGAATTCCTTATCCACCATCATGTTACTCCTCACAGAATCGCTTCTGACCAAGAAACTCAATTCACAGCCAAAGAAGTGCAAAAGTGTCCCCATGGTCATGGTATCCACATGGTCTTACCATGTTCCCCCACCACCCAGAAGCAGCTGGGCTTGATAGAACAATGGAATGCCCTCTTGAAGACACAGTTACAGCACCATTTAGGTAGCAATACCATGGTGGGACTGGGGCAAGAGTTCTCTGGCAGGCAGTATATGCTTTGAATCAGCATCCACTATATGGTATGTTTCTCCATAGCACGAATTCATGGGTCCAGGAACCAAGGGGTGGAATGGGAATGATTCCACTCACTCATCACCCCTAGTTGACCCAGTAGGAAAATTTTTGCTTCCTGTCCCACGACCTTAGTGGGGTTCTGTGGTTAGAGTTTTTGGTTCCAATGGGGGAGTGCTATTGCCCAGGAGTGATACAAAGCCAACATCTCTTGCAACTGGAAGCTAGACTTCCCTGGCGCTTTGGCTTCTAAACTGCTTTATCCAATAAGGCCAACGGACAGGAAGAAAACAGTAGGTAGGTAGGGATTATTGATACAGAATACCAGGGGGAAATTATGGACTAGTTTTCCACAAATGGGGGCAAGGAAGATAGTCTGAAGGCATGAAGATGCTGTAGGGGCCTTCTGGTGATACCTTTGTCCTCATGATTAAGTCAATAGGAAAACTCATCAAAACTCAAACCAGAACAGGACATACATGGCCCAGGACCCTTCAGCGGATGTAGGAGGTATTGGGGGTCACTCCTCCAGGGAAATGAGCCAAGACCTGCGAGGTGTTTGCTGATGGTGGAGGAAATAAGAATGGGTCTAGAAGAAGGTAGTCATAAAAGAGTATCATAGTGACCACTGGGACCAGTTGCAGAAATGTGGATTATAATAGATATTTAACTTTTGTCCTATTTGGTTAGACTGTGCTGTTCATATATATATTCATATATTAATATATATATATATTATATATTATATATGTGGTGTGGTGTGGTGTGTGTGTGTGTGTGTGTATTAAGTGGATACTTGTGTTATTCCCTTTTGAATGTGCAACTGAGATATGTGTTAAGTGTTGTCATATTTAGGTTATTAGATACTGAAGGACTGAGTTCTTCTTAAGGACATTAGATATAATGCTTTGCTATTGCACATGAGATACTTATAACATGTTAGGTAGAATTATGACCCTGCCATTGTTTGCAATTGACATTAAAGCATAACATAAGCAGAGGCTATTTATTGGGTGTCAAGTTGACAAGGGGTTGATTTGTGTTGGTTAATCCTGGGTGTCAACTTGACTGGACTAAGGAACAAATAAGAGAAAAAGGGTCTTCTGATTGGACAACCTCAACTGGATGGCCCACCCCAAATGTGGGCGTTACCTTCTGCTGGCAGGCAGTATTGGCCAAGGCAGAGAGAGCTGGTCCCTTTTCTCCTGCGGCTTGTCTATCTCATCTGGTGAGTTTGTCTTGCTGCTGTGATCAACCTTTTGGATCCCAGCATGTACTGAGACCGGCAGATCTCCTGGAATCCATTCAGACCTTCAGTACTAGATTGGGACTACTGAGACATCCAGCCTTGCGGACTGAGCAGTTCCCTGGATTCTTGGCCTTTCCAGTGTGGTGCAGCTACTGTTGGACTCCTTGAACTCTGTCACGTGAGCAATTCAATAAATTGTATATAGCTATATATTCGTCCTGTTACTTCTGTTTCTTTAGAGAACCCTAATACACCACCTATACTGTAGAGACACAGTCCCTTACTCACTCTTGCAGTGCCCTCCCCAACAAATGCTAGATTATAGGAGAACACAACCAAACTGAGCTTTCTACATGGGTGCTGGGCTTCGAAACTCAGGTCATCACTCTTGCAGTGAATGCCCTATGTAAACTTTTCTCTAAGTCATTACAATACCTCATTAGGGTAGGTTTTTTTCTACTCATTTTATGAATATGAATTAGTGAGACAGAGAGAAATCAATCAGCTTGGATGTGATGAAAAGAAGCTTATGATTCAATGTTTTAGAAAATGTTTTGAAACTGATATATGAAAATTGTACATATTTCCAGATGCTTCATTTGTAACACCTGACTCTATCCTGAATCCTTCAGCAAAAACAAACAAACAAACAAAAAGAAACATGACGTCTTATATTCTTTACAGTTCTTTATATGGCTTTTCATCATATGGACAAAACACCACTGTAAACCTTATTTTACAGCTGAAGTAATTAAGGATCTGTGTTTCAAAGTTAGTGATATATTATATTCATTTATATGCTTCTGAGTCTGTCATAACTGCACAGAGAATTTCTAATCCAATCATGTACATGAGCACATGATATATTCCCAGCAGCAGTGCTCAAGTAAAAAAAAATTCCTCAACATTACCTTAGCAGTGAATGTAAACACAACACTAATGAGATTTGAACAGGGGACAAGCATGGAGCAGTTATGTGTTCTGGCTAAGTAAAAGCAACACAAGAATTACAAGAGTTCCTACCCAGGAACTTCAAAGGAAATGTGCTGTCCCTATTATGAGCCTTTAATGCAAGCCTATCTGAAATAAAATGTCTGCTATGGGAATTTTCCCTGCCATACTCACACATATCATCCCCCCGCTAGTCAATCTGAAACACAGCAAAAAAAAATGGAATTTTCAGGTGTTAAATTAGCCACCCTGGGGCACCTCTACATAGCCCCTTGAATGCAGTAAAGAAAATATATGGAATGTGACAAAGAAAATTAATTAAAATAGGCAATAAAGCCTGCCAAGTTCAAACAATGTGTAGACCCTTACACATACCAATGTTATACCTGCAGGCTAGACTTCATGAAACCCAAACAATGTAAAGCATGTTTTTATGCTTTAATGGGAAAAGGGATTTTTCCCAGTTTCTTAACTATTTGAAAGTCTATGCTGACCACCTTCATTTGGGAAATATAAAGGAAAATATGCTCAGATGATACAGTTCTTTCTTCAGCAAAAGTGGTCAGATGTTCAATTATATTTTAGAGGTTTATAATGAGACATTTTAAGGTTATTTGAAGGAAACATTTTATCCAGTAAAAACTAAAGAAAAACCTTTAGGGTTAATTGTATGATTACATTTACTTATTCAACAGTGAATTCAATATTAGGTTTCTATTTCTTTAATTAAAATACTGCTAATTTATTTTAATAAATTTTTGTGCACCATTTTTTTTTATTTCTGAATAGAAGCTGGAAAAATCTTTCTGTATTTTCTTTGAGCATGCTTTTGTGAAGCTTTTAATTCCTATTTTCTTAGTCTGTGCTTTGCAGTAATAACGAAAATGGCACAAGTGCAGGGTACTAAACATTCCCCATAAGATTTATCCAATGTTTAATTTTTACAAGTTCCTTCCACTTCTTTTGGGACCTGTCCATATTCAGTTTCTAAGCTTCCTACTTAGACATGAGTGAAGCCCTTCTATTTAAATTCTCTACCATTCTGTTTTGTTAGAAAGTATCACTGAACTGTCACATTTAAGGCATTTTCATAGCATGAGTAAAGCCAGATTTATACCAATCAAAGTGACACGTTTGCACATCCAAATAAATGGAAACGTCCATGTAATTTATGTCCTGTTATATTTGGTAATAAACAAGACATTTAAGTTTGAGTTTGAAGGTTTTAATAACTTTCTTGACTTTCATCTAAAATATGACCATGGGATAAGAAAGATAAATATTATAACATATCCTACCCACAGGCATGGGTAAAGTTTGCAGGTATTTAGACTAAACTATGAAATAAAATACATAGAAAAACATTGGGTCATGAAACAAAATCAAAGGGAACTCACACCAACTTAGAAAAGAGATATATGGGGCTGGAGAGATGGCCTAGCGGTTAAGAGCACCTACCGCTCTTACAGAGGACCAGGGTTCGATCCCCAGCACCCACATGGCGGCCGAGAACCGTCTGAAACTCCAAATCCAGGAGAACTCCAGTTCCAGGGGAATCAGACACCCTCTTCTGACCTCCGCGGCATTGCACGACACGGGTGCACAAACCTGCATGCAGACAGTACATTCATACACATACAGAAATAAATAAAATTTAAAAAATTAAAGAGGTATATAGAAGCTATGAGAAAGGAAAGTTGCCATTGTTGTTCTTCCTTAAAGTAGATTCATAGACTCGAAAATTCATGGATAAAATGGTATTGACAAGTAAAAAGATAGTCCCCAAAATATGTCTTTATAGAAATAGCTAGGAAGGGAGTACTTTGTCTCTGGACTCTTTAAGATGATATCATTTATACATTGGAATTATGGGCTGGGCTGAAATCAGGCAATGGTTCAATATCTCATAGTTAATGCCCTGGGAGGTCACATCAGAGCCCCAAGCCACTGGCACCCTAGGACTAGTTTATGAGACATTTGTCTTCCTTACTAAATACACAGACACCCTGCATCTAAGACCCAACTTAAGTTTTTAAATATAGAAAAATCTGCAGAAATACAAACATTCTGTTGTTTGTGATAAATGGTAACATAGAAGGTATTTTATAGAGTGTAGATTTATTAAGGATATCCACACAATAATACATTTACCCTAAATTCTCCTGTATTTGTTTCCTAAGGTTGCTTTAACAAAAGATTAGTGACTAAGTGGCTTAAAAAACAGAAACTGAATTTCTTTCACATCTGGTCTCCAGGGTTGGAGTTTTTCTCAGGCCTTTGTCCTCGGTTTCTGGCTGCCTTCTCTGCACGTGGCTTATCCTTTGTGAGCACACTCCATGGGGGTCTCTCCAGATGCACACATTTCCTCCTTTTATAAAAATGTGATGATTGAATTCAGACCCATCCTAACAGCCTCCCTTGAAATTACTCATCTCTTAAAATGCCCTCTCTCCAACTACAACTCTAGGAGTTAAGGTTTTACCATATTTACTTTAGAGTTATATAATTCAAGCCATGAGATTTGGTGCTCTTGAAATTAGACTCACAGGAAGATGCATCTACAGACAAATGAAGCTGAAACTGATTTTCTCAAAGAAAGTTTTACATGTGAAAATCTGTCACCAAAAGGAAAGTTAAGAACCTGATCAAACACAATTGATGACATTTTTTAACAAAATGGTAGAAAATTGAACAGATGAGTTTTATTAAGTATCTAGAAAATTTGGAAATACATTTATAAGTTTGCTGTCTAGAAGTACAATCTTGTCCATCCTCATTAGTGTTCTTGGACACAATTTTAGAGTAACAATGGACTCCCTTATTCGTTGTTTAACTTTAGACTTGTTATAACTATTTAAATGCTGCTGTTAATGTGATAAATTTTTATTTATTTGTAATGGAGACATGAAAGTATCAGAGTTGTTGGGTGGAAAAACTGCTATTTCATGTCTTTATTTTCTCTTCTATAAAGTGTTCTAATATTTTACTTAATATTACTATTTTTAATCTTATCAGGAACAAAGTATTTCATATTGTGTGACAAATTCTGTAAATTCATTACAAACATATCTATATATCTGAAATCAGAAAAAATATACTGGTACCTACTTATATTAGATATACAAATAACAATGTAATTCTATGTATTATTGAGTACACATTATAAAATTCCTTTCCAAAAATATCCATCTTTATTGTTGTAGTATAACTTAGAAACTCTATCCAATACATCAAATTAGTTTGATATTCAGATTTAAAAATCTACCTGTAGCTTTGGATCTCAACCATACAGAAAGAAACACAGAAAAGAACACTGAACTTATCTTCAAGACCCAGTTAAGAGATAGGCAACTTTGATTTTTCTCCTTTAAAGACATCTAGGAGCTAAAACAGGGACACAATAAATTTATACTAAATTATGTAAGCATTCCCTGAAATGAAAAAAAAAAAAACTCTAGAAAAACTCAGAAAAAGATGCAGGACATATATGGCATAGTGCAGGGACTTGGGTGGGGTGGGGGGCATGGAAAGGAAGCAACTCTAGATTCAATTGAGAAATGATGTATGTCTTATAGAAAAAGTTTAATAACAATAAAAAAGATTAAATTATTATTTTAATGAGGAACATTTGAACAACAAAAAGAAGCTGGCTTTTGTGAACTTCTCTGTGCTAAGTGATATGCTGTTTTCCTAAAGTAAATGTCTCTGTTTCTATTAGGACCAGAGGACTTCAAGTCCTAATGCTGCATTGGAGTGATTTACTGTCTGTACACATGGAAAAAAAATGTAAGTGCACCCAAGACCCAAGATAGCTATAACTGGTGTTATTTAATTATTTCTAAAGACATTTTTCAATAACCAGGTCTTTTATATCCTTTGCTTTTCCTAACAACTTTTATAAGAATTTTAATAAATACAGTATATCTCTGGTTATAATATATGTGAAATCAGTGAGTCTCAATGGACTGAATAGAATCTTTAAAAAGTCGTTGGAAGGACTAGGAGTTATGCACAGGATAGCCAGGCTAGTGATGGATTGTGAGAATGATAGAAACTAACAGTAGATGAAATAGCTGGTTATGAAATTATCCTCTGCAAGGCACACTTATTGTTTAAGTGGATGAAGATGTTGCAACCTGAGGTAGGTGTTCCCAAGAGTCTAGGATAGAAATGTAGACAATTTTAAATTGATAAATGCGTGGTTTTTATTAATGTTAATATCTATAAACTAAACAATATTTTTCTCCTTACTGAATGCAAAGTAAATTAAATTTTCAATGCTATATGTGTCAGAAATGTGTGTATTTGATTAAAATATTTGTTATGTGGCCAGTAAAATTTGAATTGTGCCATCATGTCTCTTCAACTTTTTTTTAGGGAAGCAATCATGATTACAAGTTTTTGATGAGGCTGGAGAGATTGCTCAGTGCTTAAATTCTCAGGTTTACAAACAAAAATACAAAGAGTTTGCAGTCTACCATATAGTACATCTCAGATGCATAAAACTTCATTGCTGTTTCCCTAATTTAACATGATGAGATAACAGTGGAATAAAATCATAATACTATGTAATGAAATTAAACATAAGTTAACATTTTTGATTTTCTCTTTTATGAAAATTGTGAACTTAAATCAAAATGCCATAAACTGCTTCTCCAGGCAGCTTCTCTGCCTCTATCCTGTACATTTTCCTAATGACTGTTTTCTGAGTCAAGTCCAGGCTAAATTCTCTTCTGCTTTCCTTCTGATTCAGCTTCTTGGATAAGTTCTACCTCATATTTCTTTCTTTTTTTCTGTAAAATCAAAGAAAGTTCAGAAAATGACATTATCAACTAAACATAATTTTTCTTCCTTAAAATGAGCTATATAAGGGGCTGGAGAGATAGCCTAGCGGTTAAGAGCACCGACGCTCTTGCAGAGGACCTGGGTTCGATCCCCAGCACCCACATGGCGGCTAAGAACTGTCTGTAACTCCAATTCCAGGAGAACTCCAGTTCCAGGGGAATCCGAGACCCTCTTCTGACCTCCGCGGCATTGCACGACACGGATGCACAGACCTGCATGCAGACAGTACATTCATACACATACAAAAAAAAAAAAAATAAGCTATATAAATAATCAAAATCAAATACCATCTTTCACAATTGCCCCATTTTTATGTGTATATATGTGGATACAGATAATTTTTCAAGCAATTTTATTGTATGGTAGACATTCACATTTTATTAACACCAAAATGAATCCTGTATCTGTGAAGTTCTTGGATTTAGAAATTAGATATAATTAATGTAATCTGTTAATGTGCAACTGTTGTCTTTATTGCTTGCATATATTTTTCTAAAAGAAAAAATACTCATATTTGGTAGTCAGTAATGTAGGCATCTGACATAAAAACATTTGTATAAAGAGACAGGATCTGTAAATGTGAAAAATTGGGTTTGTTGCTCAAAGGATAAATAATATTTTGATGAGTAAACAGAAAACAGAAGTTGGAATCCAGCCAGTCAAGGGATTTGTGGGGAACAAAAGTCAAAGCAGTTTAGTCAGTGCTGGAAAATTATGGAGGAAAATTTCTTTGTAGTGCAAGTGCTATGTTGTCTGGTGTGTTAAACTGTTGATGTTGACACATCTCACACTGTTGAAATGACATGCTGACTGAACTTGTGTGCAGTTCAGAAAAAGCTTACAAAGTCAAGGGCTCTGCCAGTATTTATGACTCATCAATGTTACAAAAAAAGTTGAACTTGCCTAAAAGAATTCCCAAATTTGTCTGGATGTTGTGAGCATGTTGTGAACAGTGTTAGGTCATCCTAGAAACTAAAACAGTGTTTTTAAAAGCAATTTGCCTTGAGTTCAGATAAGGATGTATATTTAGAAAACCTGCCATCTTAATAAGACCAATGTAAAATAAGTCAGACTATTGAAAGGATTGAGGCCTCATCACACATAGTGGTCGTTAGAAGAGCAGAACCTCCATCGCAGAATGAGGTTACATAGAATTTGAAGTTACATACCTTATCTGGGGTAAAATTATGAGAAGTAAGGTTGTAATCTTTAAAACAAAGTTTTAGGACATTGGAATATAATTCAGATTAAATTTATGTAACCCAATGTGAATGGGAAGGAGTGAGGAAAGAAAGGAGAGAGTGTTGGAAGAAAATTAAGGAGAAATGAAGTGAAGGAGGAAGAAAAGGGGAGGGAGGAAGGAAGGAAGGAAGGAAGGAAGGAAGGAAGGAAGGAAGGGGAAGGTAGGAGAGAGGAAAAGAAGGATGAAGGAAGGTAGTAAGGAGAAGAGGAAGAAAGAGGAAGGAAGAGATGGAAGGGGGCATGACAAAGGAGGGAATGGAGGGAAATCAGATAGACTCAGTGACTGAATACAACCTTGATAAGCTTTTTGCAGGACTAAAATATGCTGGAAAATAGGATGGTTATGGAGGAATTATGAAGAAGTAGAGAGACAGGCAGTAAAAGAGATAAACTGGCAAATTCTATTTATCGAAGCTTAACATGGATTGTTTAGTGCTGTGGTAAAAAGACAAACCGGTGACTGAACTATGACCTAATGAAAATTCATTAGGCTAAAACCCTGAAATGTTCCTATGTATTTACAGTAACATATGTGTATATAATGTACACTTAGTCTGACTTGGAATTACTTCTGCTTTATAGATACTTCTACTCCTTGATCATATTCTCCATTTGGGGTATTTAATTATTGTAAAAAAGTTTGAATGTAGGTCATACAAGTCTTCAATGTTATCAGGTCTAGAGAAAAAGCAATCATAGGGTTGAGCCTCTATTAAAAACTAAAATAACCTACCATAGTAACTAGCAATGTTTAAATACATATATATCTAATCGCTTATGCTTCATTAGTAGGATTGAAAGCCTGTCCGTAGGAAATCGGTCAGCCCATGAAAGGAAACAGCCAGAACTGATTAGAGTCCAAAATGACATCTCCAGACAAAGTAGACTGTTGTGCTTCTTGTCCACCTGTGCCCCATCTCTAAGCCTAAGGAACAATCTGTGGAAGAGGGGGAGTGGTATATTGTAGGGGCTGAGACAGGGGTGAATGGTAAAACTACGACAATATAGTCTGGACGCTTATTTGATCAACTTGATTGAACATTCAAGCCCCTCCAGCTGGATGGTGGGAGGCTTGGGCTCTGTGGGCTGGGGCACAACTGCTTGCAAATTGGTTTTATATGAAGGATTCTTGTGCTAAAAAAAAAAAAAGGAGCTAGATACTGACATTTGAACTAACTGGGAATATAAAATGCTAGTTGTTTTATTTATAGTTTGTATTGTGTTGGTCTCTATATTTTTCTGAAATATACAACATCACAGTGTAACACTTTCTTTTACTTGTAGGACAATTTAAAGGAATTAAGCTTAAATTTTTACTTCCCAAATAAGTAGAAGTCTTAGTCCAGTCATATAGCGTTAAAGAGCAAAGTGTTTATTGGGTAAAATTTATTTAGCAGGTACTCAACTCTGCCCAAGCTTTATCCACCAAGTATAGGATATTTTAAGGCTTAGTGAATTGTTTAGATTAGTTAAATTTAGGTGTAGGTTTTGGTGGAAATGGTAATACAATTGAACTAATTGGGAATATAAAATGTTAATTGTTTTATTTATAATTTGTATTGGGTTAAGGTACACAAATGGCCTCTATATTTTTCTGAATTATACAACATCACATTATAACACTTTCTTTTACTTGTAGGACAATTTAAAGGAACTAAGCTTAAATTTCCTTCCCAAATAAGTAGCATACAGTCAATGAGAAACAGTTTGGGTAAATTTAATGAAAGCTTATGCCTTGGCTCCTGTTTATGGGTATGTGTAATACAACTTAGGCATCTATAGGTCAAAACATAAAAACCTAAAAAAAAAAAAAAGAGGGAGGTGGGAGGTGGGGTACTATCCTTTCTGGGATACAAATGGAAAACTCTGTGTTCCAATCCTATTGATAAATTTTCAATTTTTCTGATCTTGAAACTAACAATGGGAGGAGAATTTTATGTTCCCACAGGTAAAAATCACCAATCTAAATGCCTGAAAACATACAACTTATGGCTATGCAGGATGGACTGGGAAATGCCAGCAGAGAGGTTGACCCATCTGAACATTAAAGAAAGAGGAACCTCAGACTGCCTGAGTCACAGACACTGAGCATCTCTCTGAATAATATTGGGGTTAACTGTTTATAATGGGCCCTAATGAAGTTTACCTTCCAGATACTGAGAAACCTTCCTACCTCTCCCCTTTATAGGAAAAAGAAAAACATGATGGTAATGAAACCACTCCCTAACTGTAAACTAGAGCCAATTGTTACAGTGGTAATTTCCTATAAAACAGGCATAACGTATTAATTGATTGATAGGCATAGGAACTGTGAAAGGATATTTCTCTATCTAGAGCCAAATTCAATAGTAAAGTGTTTATAAGTTGTGTAATTAAGCAAAATATATTACTACAGGAAAGCTCTGACATCAGCAATGAATTATTCTGCCTAGGAGATGTTGGCTAGGGGATTCAAACCCGCCCCCCCAAATTATAAAGGCCTTTTGCCTATAAATGGGATATATGCAAGGAGAAAGGCAGTAAGTCCCTGTTGTCGAAGACCTGGTGTGAGCATGAAAAATGTTATGAGACGTCACCTGCTAGCGTACAACTGGCCTCTGAAATGCTAGAGAGCGTTACCAAAGGCCACTACAGCAATACAGCAAAATATTGGTCTCCCTGAGACAAACAAGACTCCTCCGAAAATATCAGCTACACCTCAACAGCCTGGAGATACAGTGCAACAGTGGCAGCCAAGTGTCTATATTATATCCCAAAACTATTTGGCTATTAGCTCTCTCCTTGGAGGAATAACTCACAGCGGATGCCACAAGCTTATGTCCTCTAGTGGTTAGGCGATGTTATAAGCCACAATAAGAACTTGTCACCCTTTATAGAGAAACCACAGTTTGCGGATTAGCATACCATCCAAGCATCTGTGTCTATGCTCACAGCTTAGCTTGACACAATAAGTGGTACTGCTTAAATGCCTGTACATCCAATAGCTTGAGCTTTGTTAGTATGACTGAAAAGGGTATCACTGTGAAAGCTGTCAATCCGTGAAGGGAAACAAACTGAACAGACTGGAGTCCAAAATGACAACTCCAAAGAAATTAGACTGTTTTCTTCTCACCCACTTGTGCCCCTTTCCCAAAGCCTAGGGAACAAACTGCGGAAGAGGAGGCGTGGTAGATTGTAAGGGCTGTGGAGAGATAGGGGTGAATCATGAGACTATAGGAATATAGTCTGGACACCTGATTGATCAACATGCCTGTGCATACAAGCTTCTCCAACTGGTCTATGGGAACCTTGGGTTGTTCAAAATTTGGACATAGATACTTGCAAAATGTACCAATTACCTGATTGTATGACATAATGAGTGACATCAATGTTATCTGCAAACAACTATGTCATTGTATTATAGAATCCCTTAAAAAAAAAAAAACTACTGTAAAGATGATCTAAAAGAAATCAGTCAATACCTTGATTGCAAGGACTTACGAGACTACATTAATAGTTACAGAAAGTTCAAAAATGATTTCCAAAGAATGGGATTGATAACCATAAAGCTATTAATTAGTCAAGTAGCCCAGGTTTTAGGTCTTCAAATTAAATAGCCATTGTCATTTATTATATATTTTATTTCATGCCTAAGAAGTATTAAACATTTGGGCTGGAGAGATGGCTCAGCAGTTAAGAGCAACGAATGCTCTTGCAGAGGACCAGGGTTTGATTCCCAGCACCCACATGGTGAATAAGAACAGTCTTTAACTTCAGTTCCAGGGGAATCCAACACCCTCTTCTGGCTTGCGCAGCGTTGCACGACACGGGTGCACCAACCTACATGCAAACAGTACATTCATACACATAAGAAAATAATAAAAATTAAAAAAGAACAGCCTTTAACTTCAGTTCCAGGGGACTCTGACGCCCTCTTCTGACCTCTGTGGCATTGCACGACACGGGTGCACCAACCTACATGTAGACAGTACACTCATACACATAAAAAAGAAAAAAAAAAGAAAAAAAGAAGTATTAAACATTAGCACAAATTATAATTATAACTCTTGTAGAATTTATTGCATAATATCAATTATAATTATATTTAACAGAATTGCTTCTCACACAACTTTCTCATACATGGGAGTTTATTTGGACACTCAAAGCTACTTCAACTGCTCTAGGTAAGAGAATTACACCATATTGCAAACTGTAATTTACCCATGCCTATGGATCTGTGCTAATTAAAGCTAGAACATTAACAGTATTACTAATTCATCAGTAATAGCAATTTTAAACACTAAACCTTTGACTATAACTTTTGAGGGAACAAAGCTGCAAATCAAATGTGTTTTAGGCTTCCATCTTAGGGAACTTAGTTTTAGGGAGATGAGGTTATAATCTCTAGTCTTTCAACATTTTTCTCTCTGTGACATCATTGGCAGTCTTAGATTCCCTGCAAGTTGTTAGTTTCCCAACAGTCTCAAATATTCATTTGGGATGTTGAAGGGATTGTCAGAATGCTGGTACCATCTCTGATTTCTGTGGTGGAAGGGATGATGTTTGCTGAGCCAGTTAGTCCTTCTGCTAATTAAACTGATAGGCTCAGTTTCATGCAGGAGATCTGAGCCAGACCAAGCAGGAAGAATCCCTTTTCTACCAGACATAAGTAAAACACAAATGTTCCAGGAAATGCCAGTGTCTATCATAAATTATGGGTAGGTCTTAACTTGAGGAGAACATGGTACACCATGACGCAAAAGAGAACAGACTGGGGTGTTCGGTCATATGATTGCTTTGGCCCTGTCACTTCTCATTGTGAAGCTGTGGCATGAATCGTGTAATCTGATTTATGCTGGCGGTGAATTCTCATCAGAGATAAGCCACAACACTAGTACCTGTGTTGTAATCTATTTTTCACCTGGCTGTTTCAGAATTTCTAGCACATATCAAACAAAAAAAGGAAGATTAGAGACTATGGAAGCAAAAGGACAAATATAAAAATAATTTGCCACTTAAGTAACTTAAAAAAAGTGAGGGAGTTGGTTTAACTGAAATGAAATGTTTCTCTTGAGGGACATTAACCCAGTATTGAGTAGACAGACAAAATATGCTTTTTATATACATGTTGATGTCTTGTTTACTCACTTCAATTAATTTTTGTTCTCTTCTAGGATGGGAATTATGTTAACTCAGCTTTAAAGGCAACAGACATTACAAAGTACTGCTGCCTTCTTTGTTCATTCAGCTAAGATAAAAATCATCCTACTTCATGCTTTGCCTATTGCTTTTTAGAACCTCATGTAGTGGTTGACAGAATGAGTACACTAGTTTTGATTTAGTAACAAATTACAAGGGAAAATGAAAAAAATATTGTTATTATTTTTATGTGTATGAGTATATTGCCTTCATGTATATAAATGTACCCATGTCATACAATCCACATGGAGGTCAGAAGAGAGCATCAAATTTACTGGAACTGGTGTTAGGAATAGTTGTTAGCCTCCATGCAGGTGCTAGGAACTGAAATCAGGTCCTCTGCAAGAACAGTCAATGGTATGAACCTGTGAGCCATCTCTCTAATCCCTAAAAAATATTTTAATGAAATATAAATAGTGAATTATTTGGATGATGGCAAGACACATTTTTCTTCTTTTTAATTTTTTTATTTTTATTTTTTTAATTTTTTTACTTATTTATTTTCTATGTGTATGAATGTACTGTCTGCATGTAGGTCTGTGCACCCGTGTCGTGCAATGCCGCAGAGATCAGAGGAGGGTGTCGGATTCCCCTGGAACTGGAGTCAGGGATGGTTCTCATCTGCCATGTGGGTGCTGGGGATCGAACCCCAGTCCTCTGCAAGAGTAGTAGGTGCTCTTAACCACTAGGTCATCTCTCCAGCCCTATTTTTATTTTTTTATGTGTGTGAATGTACTGTCTGCATGTAGGTTTGTGCACCCCTGTTGTGCAGTGCCACGGAGGTCAGAAGAGGGTCTCGGATTCCCCTGGAACTGGAGTTAAAGCTGGTTCTCAGGCGCCATGTGGGTGCTGGGGATCGAACCCTGGTCCTCTGCAAGAGCAGTCGGTGCTCTTAACTGCTAGGCCATCTTTCCAGCCCAAGGGACATTTTTTCTTCTTTATGCAGTGTTTGATCATCATCATGATCCAGTGGAGTGCTTATTTACATGAGGGCTGTACATCTCAATGAGTAATGAGTAACTCCCAGGCACAAACGTGTCTAGATGCACACAGAGGTAAGTAGATAATTGATAGGATGATATAATAAAGACATTTTTGCATGCCAATTTGACTAGACAAAAATTATTCAAGTATTTGTTAAAAATTAAAGGTATATCTCTGAGAGTATTTTGAATGATATATATGAATCAGTAAAAAGTAATAGATACCGGCCTTGGTCAATGTGGGTAGGTATCTTGCAGTCTGTTGAAGACTTTCATAGAAAATGTCTATAAGTAAGTTGTCCATGGAGGGCAGAAGAGTAGGTTTTATCCGCTGGACCTGGAGATATAGATGGTAGTTAGCCACATGTGGGTGCTGAGAAAAAAAAAACCCACATCCTCTGCAAGAGCACCCAGTGCTGAAGGCCACTGAACCAGCTCCTCAGCCTACTTGTTCTTTTAAAGATTTATTTATCAATCTACCTATTTACTTTTATGTGTATGTGTATGAGCTTTGGTAAGTGTATGTGCACTACCTGCCTGCAGGAGATGGCAAAGGTCAGAAGTGGGTTTAAGAGTCCCTGGAAGAAGAACTCCAGTTCCAGGGGAATCCGACACCCTCTTATGACCTCCGCGGCATTGCTGGTTCAGGGAACTTCAAATGCTTCCTCTGCAAGAGCATCGGGCACTCCTAACTGCTGAGCTGACTCTCCAGTTCTCCAGATTATATCTTCTTTAGAATCCCAATCATCTGTCAAGAAAGCATCTCTTTTGAAATGATACTGGTTTTAGGACTTTTGTGGACATGCCAAATGCTCTCAAACCCAAGTGTGCTGAATTTATTTGGAAACATATAGTCACATGGGAAGAGCATGCCATCACACTGAAGGTATTTTAATTCTTCAACTCAAAAGACATGGATCGCTTGTCTGAAATCATCAGTGTTAGCAATCTTTGCATATGGCTATGAGCCCTACCGCTTCGGGGTGGAAATGTCTACACAGTTTGATAGACTTTAGGCAGGACTATGTTGATTTAGCACTTAAAGAGTTATGTGAGATTTTAAAAAATATTTAATGGTTTATTGGAAAGTCAATGGCCTAATTAGAGGGGCTTCTTTAATGGGACACTAAAAGTGTCAGAATTCTGTGTAATTTTCCACACGTAAAAGTGGCATAATATCTTACAGGTGTCATATATTTATTTCTGCATGCTCTACTCATTAGTAAAATATTTCAATAGATAGTCTATTATATATTAATGAAACATGCCCTAATGAACAGCCAACTTAAACATGAAAACACCTAGACTCATAAGGAAGTTAGATGCTAACGACTTATTATAAGTTACCTCAAGTGTTGATATTAGTTATGTTCACTTGCTGGAACAAAAATTATCATATATATATATATATATATATATCCTCCATTGATAAATTTAAATTATTTGGACAAAGATCAGATATATGAGAGAGATAAATGCATTTTATTATATTCTTTACCTAAATAATATTTGATTGGGTCAGTTAATAAGACTCATTGCTAAAATATCAATTTATTTTTGATGGAAATATATTTTGATCAATACATAATTCCTTAAAATACTCTCTTGTGGAGTGTCACAGCTGGTTATTATCTATAAAATATTCTTCAACCTAAAAGATTCTATTTCTGCAGAAAGAACATATACACCCATGCATTTTAAGAGTTGATATTAGTTTGGTCTTATAACAAAATACTCTGGACTTGGTGTACACACAACATACCAACTGAAGGCTTGAACCAGGTCAGGATCAAGTCAGTGCTCTTTTCTATATTGTCTTCTGTGTATTTCCATAAAATGCTTAGTAAAGCAAAAAAGAAGTCATTTGAATTATCTTTAATAAGGCTCTACCTTCAAGACTTCACCTGCTCCTAAATGTATGCCCTAAGTATAGTCTCTTTGTACTATAACAATAGGGTATGGTTTTGGTACCAGAATGGTGAATAAACACAAATATTCAAGAATAAGGGAAATTATTGGAACAAACTTATCTAGTCCATATATAATATGGACCAGCTTTTTCACTTTATGCATATAGCTATATCATTTTATGCATGAATGTCAATGTAATGGTAGAAACAGAGATCATATAAGCCAGTGATTCAAACATTTTCTATCAGATATTACTGGAGTATGTCATTAATTGTATCATCACTGCTAAATCTATCATAGCATGAAGCAAATATTAAAATGCCTTCCAGTCTCTCTCTCTCTCTCTCTCTCTCTCTCTCTCGTATGTAGTGACGTATCTGCCATGTTCTTTTTTTTTCTTTTAGTAACCAATTTTCTTTATTTTAAGCCAATTTTTATTGAAGCTTGGTGCATTTCGTACAAAATTTCCAAACAAATCTATACCTGTGCCCCCTTCCTTGTCCCCTCCCCACCCCGCCAGAGTTCATGTGTTCTGCCAAACATGTCCTTCATCCTTTTCTCAGCCTCTTTCAAAATGTTCCATGTAGAAGTCTACCATTTCGAGCAGAGCTTCAGTCAGTTCTTTGACCCAGTCCTTTTGCTTTTGTTGTTGTTATTATTCTCTCCAATCTGTATCAATCCAAAATATGCATATATGCATGCTACATATATCATAGGTGTTAGCATCTTTAACTTATGATTTTTTTTCTTTATTAGGCTGAAAGATGTCATGTTTGAAAGCTCCTCCTTGGCAAGCCCAAACAACCATCAGTTCTGCCCTTGTGTTCCACAGTGGACTTTTCCCTTCCATGGTCACCAAATGAGGTCCAGTAGGCACCATGTCCTGTCTTGATCTTCCTGTACTGGTCTCCATGATACAACCTGAGTAGTCCAACAATGGCAGTCTATACACTGAAGAGGCTGAAACCTCAGTAGTAGCTCAATTCACAAGCTGGATGTCTCAGCAGTCCCCATCTGGCACTGAAGGTTTGGAGGATTCTTGTAGAGAAATGAGACTTCGGTCCATATTGGAAAGTTGAAAAGCTGTGTCTCATGTCTTTGAAGGATGGCAAAAGCAGTGGCAGCCACAGGGTAGCTGCACTTGCCAGTAAGAAAGGCAAAACAACTGGGGTTTCTTTTATTTTTGACTTGGCTTTTTACTAAGATTAAGATCTCAAGTTTTATAGCTGAACTACAATTTCTCAGGCCTTACTAATTATTTATTTCTGGTTATATTCTCCTTTTGGATGTTTAAGGCCACACAGTTAACCCATATGAATCAAGGTTTTTGTTTTATCAAGTTCAATTCAGGGTCTGGTGCTCAGGTGTCAATCAGGTTTTGGAGGAGGGAGAGGGAGCCCCTGGCTCATTGTGGCTTTTCATTTACTAGTACCAACCACTTGAAGACAAAGTCAGGTCTTGCTAGACCAGGCTTCCCTTTTTGAAGCATGAGCAGATTTTCCTCTGTATAGACTAGACACTGGCTGAAGTCCAATTAATAGATCTCCAAGACCTCTCTGCACAGGAAGACTGGTGACTCGCATTTGCAGGATAGATGCAATAGATGCCCCCGTACATAGTCTCCTGGGACTTAGTTGACCTCTGAGAGAAAGGAACAAAGTTATACCTTAAGACCCTTAGCCAAATTGGTATGAGCATTAAGTATGGTCGTTAAGCATCCAGAAAGGCTAAGTTACTGCAGCCTGACACTTTTAACTACTGCATAATATTTTAGAAAAGGCTTAGACAAAAGCTCAAGCAGTCTTGTATAAGAAATACTAAGAAACACCCTGTGATGGTTAATCCTGGATATCAACTTGACTGGACTACCTCAAGCCAGATGGCCCACCCTAAATGTGGGTGTTACCTTCTGCCAACAGGCAGAGGGAGCTGGTCCCTTTTTTCCTGCAGCTTGCCTCTCTTTCACTGGTGAGTTTGTCTTGCTGCTGTGATCAGCCCTTCGGATCCCAGCCTGTACTGAGACCTGCAGATCTCCTGTACTCCATCGGGCCTTCAGCACCAGATTGGGACTACTGAGACATCCAGCCTTGTGGACTGAGCAGTTTCCCTGGATTCTCAGCCTCTCCAGTGCAGCATGGCTAATGTTGGACTCCTTGAGCTCTGTCACTTAATTCTGTTTCTTTAGAGAACCATGACTAATACACACCCCCATAAAATAAATACTATGATTAGACATAATCATAATACTAGTTTTTTCCTCATTCTTTTGGTCTAATATTACACTAAAATATGGATACATACCCTCCACCCATGTACCAAAACTTCCTAACTCTGAAAATAAATGGTATCTTAGTTCAAGAACCTGTTCAATCTTTTTGTATTTGTTGAGTTTTTTTTTTTTTTTCTGTGTCCCATTATGTGTTCGATTTTGGAGAATGTTCTATGGGGTGCTGAGTAGAAAGTTTATTCTCTGGTATTCGGGTGGAATATTCAGTAGATGTTTGTGAGGTCCATTTGGTGTATTGTATCATTCAGTTCAGATGTCTCTCTATTTTTTTGTCCAGTTGATCTGTCGAAAGGGCTCAGTGAAGTATTGAAGTCCCCTACTATGAATGTGCTGGGGTTAATGTGTGCCTGGAGAATTATCTTTCTAAAGTTTGGTGCACTAGAGTTTGGTGCATATATATTCATGATTGTGAAATCTTCATGGTTAATTGTTCCTTTGATAAAGATTGGATGGTCCTCTTTGTCTCTTCTGATTTCTTTTACTTTGAAGTCTATTTTGTCTGATATTGAAATAGCAACTCCTGCTTTATTTCTGTTATCATTTGCTTGGAATATTTTTCCCATCTTTTCCCCTTAAGTTAGTGACTGTCCTTGAGATGGAGATGGGTTTCTTGTAGACAGCATATAGATGGGTTCTGTTTCCTAATCCATTCCCTAAGTCTAAGTCTTTTGATTGAGGAGTTTAGTCTGTTAATATTTAAGTTTATAATTGAAAGATGTGTGTTGCTTCTTTTCACCCTATTATCCATTTGCATTTTTGGTCTAAGTTTCTACTTCTGCAGTTATGCTTTTATTAATTTCTCTTTCTAGGTGTCTGGGGATAATTACTCCTCTTTTCTGTCCTTTGAATTGCTTCAATTATTCTCTGAAGGATTGGTTATCTGGACATGTATTCTATCATCTTGTTTATGTTATGGAAGATTTTTCTTTCTCCTTCTACTATAATCGACATTTTTGCTGGGTATGGTAACCTGGGTTGGCATTGTAGTCCTTTATCTGAGACATTCTTCTTGCTTTCATAGTTTGCACTGAAGTCAATCGTAATTCTGATGGATTTCCCGTTGTATGTACCGTGTTGTTTTTCTCTCGTGGCTTTCAGAATTTTGTCTTTGTTTGGGGCATCTAGTGTTTTAACTATAACATGGCATGGGGAGTTTCTTTTTTGATCTTGTCTGTTTGGAGCTCTGTGCTTCTTGTATTTGTATGGGTTTGTCTTTTTTTTTTTAGTTTGGGGAAATTTTCATCTATTCTGTTCAAGATCTGATCAATACCATTTTCTCAGGATTCTTCTCCTTCCTCTATTCCTATAATGTGGAGGTTTGATCTTTTCAGTGTCCCACATTTCCTGATTGTTCCATTTTTGTGTATTTTTAATTTTTTTGTAATCTATACTTGAGCTTTTTAGTTGTTCTGTGTTATCTTCCAGATCTGATATTCTTTGTTCTGCTTCCTCCATTCTACTTCTGAGGCTTTTTCCCATCCTTTCCTCTTGATTGGATGAATATTCAATTTCCTTTTTCATTTCATCCTGTGATTTCTTTATTATTTCTTTAGTATATTCCTTTTAGAGCTTCTCAATCTCTTCCTGTAGCTCCTTGCTTCGCTGGTTGGTTTCTTTTTTTTTATTTCAACATGGGATCTTTTCAGTGTTTCCATTTCTTTCCAAAGTTTGTCATTCTCTCCCTCTAGGTCCTTCTTGAGTTTTTCATTTCCTCTCCTTAGTTATCTGACTTATTCTTCATATTCTTTGACTTTTTTGAATATGTCTGCAATTGTTCCTCTAAGATCTGTGTCCTGGGCTACTTCCAGGGAGACCTCACCATAGAAATCACCAATAGGTTTGGTAGAGCTTGGTGAATTATTCTGTTCTTTTCAGATTGATCTTTCCTTGTGCCCTTGGCATGTGGTTTCTTTCTGGTTGTATTCTGATGTGAATCCCAAATGTTTCTTCACTGTGTTGAAGGCTTGCTTTGCTTGCCTCTTTCAGATGCCTTCGTTTACTTTTATGTTTTTTTTTTTCTCTTTGTTTATGGAGTGTTGACTTGTCTAGGTTTCAGGCTTTCAATTTTGGACATATATTGGAAGTATAACTCACTCTTCCCTTTCTATTCTAAAGATTCTCCAAAAACCAGGTAGGGAACAACCCAGTCAGTACCCTGCTGAGTACTATGCTCACTCTGCTTCCTGCCAGCCAGTTTCTCGAGTTTGTTTCCAGGGTTTGGTGATGGCCTCTGACATGTTCTTATAGCAAAGATTCACTTAACTAGTGATTGAACTGAATTTTTGTGAAGGGTAAGAGGTGAGAATCTAATGTTATCCTTTTGAAAATGGATGGCCAGATTCTCTATCACCATTTCATGAAAGGCACTTTTTCAAAATGTTTGATATAATTTTTCCCGCGGATGGTGCTGCGCCGCCTCGCGCGACGGCTCGCGTCTCCTGCTCTGCTCTCTATATATATATAATATATATATATATAAAACTTACATATCGCGTATATGGAGAGTTAATATATAGGTTATAATATATACGTTATATATTATTATACATTATATAATATATATATATATATATCTATAATTTTTTTTTTTTTTTTTTTTTTTTTTTTTTTTTTTATTTTGAAAAAAAAAGAATTATATCTTATACCCAACTGGGATTCATGCATTTGGTCATTTGTATCAAGGCCTATCAACTCAAGATAGTTTCTCCAGATGTCCTTTAGTTCAAGTTTATCCACTGAGTTCTAGTCAGCGGATCTAGAGTCATTCCCTTTAAGAAGATCAACTCCTCCTCACCCAGCAGAAATAAGCTGCCAATAGTTCTTTGGTTCAGATTAGGGCCTGCTGCCCATTTCTACAGTTTTTTTTTTTTCTGGGTTTTTGACTGCTTGAGTTTGCAGGGGTCTAAATCATGCTGAGGGCACTGTTGTATGTTCATATGAGCTAGATCCAGGAGCCTGTAGGACTCTATTTAAATGTAGTCATGCACCTCCTCCCTGGCTCCTACAATCTTTTGCCCTCTCTTCCAGATTGGTTCCTGTGCCCTGGGTGGGTGAAGTTTAATATAAGCGTCCTGTCAAATTACCCACTACACAGAGTTTTATTCTCTTTGCTTTGGACATTTGTGTTCTTTTGTGTTCTTTGCCCTCTGCTGCATGAGGAGTTTCACTGATACGAGTAGTGAAGATGCAGTAGTGTTCTCTTTTAGCCCTTATTGCACTATGTCCTGTGACCGTTAGGTGTAGAGGCTGTATTGTATATGTGTCACTTATGTTTGGGAAATTCACAGACCATCTCTGTGTATGACCAGTTATGGAACCAGTATGATCCCCCATCTGTTGCAAAAGCAGCCTCTTTAATGAGTGGTGTCTATGATACTTGATACTTGTCTTTAAATATGTTTCCATATTTTGCACACAGTAAGAAATTACATAAATCGGGCTGGAGAGATGGCCTAGCGGTTAAGAGTGCTGACTGCTCTTTCAGATGACCGAGGTTCGAACTCCAGCACCCACATGGCGGCTGAAAACTGTTTTTAACTCCAGTTCTGGGGGAATCTGATACCATCTTCTGACCTCCAGGGCATTGCACAACATGGGTGCACCAACCTACATGCAGACAGTACATTCATACACATACAAAAATTTTAAAAAAGCCCCCCCCCAAAAGAAATTACATAAGTCTAGGGATTTGATAGCATTGGGGGTTTCTCTAAGGTCTATGATCTCACTGGTAATGTGTATTTGTTTATGTTTACAGTACCACACATGAGTTCCCTTCCACTGAGTGGGATTAAATCCAATTAGATAGCTCTTCAGTACCTACAAGATAAAAATTCCACTACTATACCAATAGCGTTTGCAGTGCAGTTTGTGTCGTTTTCTCTAAAACATAAAAGCTAGCCTTCAGGGCTGGTGGCTTCCAAGTCAGTTCCAGTTCCATTGCTTCAAATTTTGTGATGAAAGTATGCCATGTCTTCCACAATAGGGTCCTACTTTCAAGCTCTGGGAGGCAATCAAGGGCTGTGGCAATAGCCTCTGTAATTTTGGGAATCTCTCAGACAATTTAACTACTCAACAGGATGTATCTCCTGTCTGGCACTGTTTATTGACATCAGGCTGTTGCAGAGGAACTTTCCTCTCCAGTGAGAAGTGCCCACAGACTAGCAATCCCCCAACCCCACCCAACCTCTGCCATTTCTAGGTTTCCCTTATAATTAAAGCAAAGCAAGTAGAGAACTCTATAATCTCAGACTAGACCAGAATTTATTGAGATTGGCTACAAAGTAACATTTGGGAAGGAAACACTCACTGGAGTAGCTGCTGGTGGATCCCCAGATCAACATGCCACCTCTGTTCCAGCCTGACCCACTCTGCCCTCTCCCTGAGCTGGTATGTGGGGAGAGAATCCAGCCTCATGAGGTAGGCTTTTTATATGTCTCCATCCCTTCCAAAGTCCCAGAATTCCATAGTCCCGTACAATTTCCATGAGAATGCCAGCATCCTGTGATTGTCAGCACCATAGAGAACTCCCTGAGAAGCTACTGGCAGTCAAGATTTGCTGGGGGTGAGGTAGTTTTTCCTCAGTGGTATAAACAATAGTAAGTGGCCCTTTATCTTATATATAAGCCCATACCCATGTTCATGCAAGAAAATTAACTACACTCAGTGGGTCACAAAACAAACAATAAGCCATGAAAATAGGAAGATGCCTTGATAGGAGAAGGAAGGGATTAAGAAGGACTAGGAAGGGAATAAGAGAAATTAATGGGAGTAAATGTAACTAAAATATAATTTTATGTGACATTATCAAAGAATAATAAGTTATATATGTATATATTATTATATGAACAATTATGGACTTCTTAAAATTATTTTCTGGATATAAGTATGAATTTAAACGTGCTGTTATATTTATACTATGCTATGAATTAAAACAATAATCATTATTTCAACTAATCAACATGGTTTAATATTCTGGAGGCATAGCACTAAATAAAACCCCATTCTCAGCCGGGCGTGGTGGCGCACGCCTTTAATCCTAGCACTTGGGAGGCAGAGGCAGGTGGATCTTTGTGAGTTCAAGGCCAGCCTGGTCTACAGAGTGAGTTCCAGGACAGCTGGGGCTATAGGGAGACCCTGTCTCGAAAAGACCAAAAAAAAATAAATAAATAAAAATAAAAAAATAAAAAAATAAAAATAAAAAAACCCCATTCTGACTCACCTGAAAAATCATGTGTCTTGTTATATACAGTATTAATATAATCTTAAGAAAATTTCTTGTAAAAGTGATACCTAAACTTCAATGTTATCTATGAAAAGCATCATCTTCACACAGTGAGAAGGATCTGGGCTCTTCATCAGAACAAAATAGATCAAAGCATTAGCACTTTCATTTTCTTCTGAGTAGGGAAGGTTTCCATCCTGGACCAATTGCTTGGTTTCTTCACCTTATCCCACAGTGAATACAAAGCCCCACTGTGCCAGGAGTAAACAATAGGCAATATTTCAAGTTTTCATTGTCTGCTCACCAACTTTGCAAGATTAGAGGAGACAATTTTATTATCTAAAGAAAAACATGTAGTTGAGACACTGTAGATATGTAAAACCATTCATCATACTCCCAGGCAAACTGAATCTTGCTTGAATATTAAAAAATAAACGCGGTCCCTGATTCTTGGAAAGAAAGAAATGTAAAAGCACAACAAAAGTTGATACCGTGTAACAAAAAAGCAATGAATGAAGAATTGCTCTTTAAAGAAACTAAAGGAACTGCTGGGCCTGGTGGCTCACTCCTTTAATCCCAGAACTCAGTAGGCAGAAGCAGGCAGATCTCTGTGAGTTCAAAGCCAGCCTGGTCTACAAAGTGAGTTCCAGGACAGCTGGGACTACAGGGAGACCCTGTCTCAAAAAGACCAAAAAAAAAAAAAAAGGAAAGAAAAAAAGAAACTTAAAGAAAGGAGAGTGAATTTCACCTTAGGCTGGCTGGCATTTCCAGAAGAAGCACAAGGTCTTCACACACAAATTCTCAACAGAAACAAATTTACCCTTCTCTTTTCCTATTAGTGACCAGGAGATAGAAAGAAAGCTTTGGGTATCACTGACAGAACAGTTAGGATAGTGCCAGGACACAATTTGTTAAGCCATTGTTACTCTAAACACTCTTCCTGCTCATACAATAGAAGTATAATATATATCTTTTTTAGAATAAAATATCTTACCACATGTTCCTAATAGTGTAAATACCCCTGCCGGCATGTCTTGGACACTCTGCATATTTTTGTGATTGATTTCTACTCAATACATCCAAGAAATGCACATGAATCTTCCTGGCTAACAAAAGTTCAAAATGGTGTTTCCTCTCCTTTCCACACCCAAACCAAAGCAGTCTAGATTTTCCTTGCTTTGAATTAACAGCCAAAATGACATCATTCTGTAAAAACTTAGACTGAACTCAGCCCCAAATTCAGCCACTTTCACAACCATACCTTCATGCATAACAAAGAGCTTAAGCAAGCTTTTTTTTTTTTTCCCCCTCACTTCCTTTTTCCTGTGAATATTGCTGTGAGGTAACAGCTAGGGTTACTAGAGCAAGTAAAAAATATTTCCCAATAAGGATGATTTTCGTCAAGTTAAATCCCTTTTCAGAAATTGGGAGGAAATTGTGTTTCTATCATAGTGCAGAGTAGGTCTCATTCTATTTTTAATTTTGCTGAAGAAGGATGCTTTAAAAAAAGAGTCCTCCTCAAAAAGACCAAAAAAAAAAAAAAAAAAAGAGTCCTCAAAGTCTGGGTGTTGTGGCCTTTAATCCCCGCACTCTGGAAGCAGAGGCAGGCAGATTTGTGTGAAATAGAGGCCATCTTGGACTAGTTGGTGAGTTCCAGGCTAGCTGGAGCTACATAGATACCCTGTCTCAAAAAAAAATTTTTAAGAGAATATTGTCCTACCATAGATGTTTACTTATGTATTATAATGATACAGCTGCATAGCAGTTGGAACAGATTGATATTTTCCTCTATTATGGCTAATAAAAAATGACAAAGAGTGTGAATAGGAAACTTATTATTGCATGGCTCTTTTGAGTGGGAGGTCTAGAATCTTGGGCCATAAAATTGTTGATGTCCTGAACTGGACATTAGTACTCCATACATATCCATCATGAGTTCCAGAATATGTCTCTTGAGATCTGGATATCATGATGGGTTTAATCTCTCCAAATGCCCCCTCCCCCAAGACAAATGACCATTCCTTGTGTAAGTTATGTAACTCTTACAGACAATTAATAGAATATGAGTATATAATAAAAACCTAGGTAACAGAACAATTTTCACCTGACAAACTCTTCTCTATTCAGCCTGTGTTTATGACTCTTTCTTTTCGTAAATAGATGGAAGTTAAGTTGACCTTTAGCTTTTTAGATATAACAGAAAATAACTTTAAAATACTTCTAAGTCTGAAAGGCTCCTTCCACAATACTAAGCATGCTGATGTTCATTTTAATTAGTACCTGTAACATATTTGACCTTTTCTTTTTTTTTTTTTAGGTTATTATTATTTTTTTTATGTATTTATTTATTTATTTTTAACAAATCTAGACCCGTGTTCCCGCTCATTCCCCCGCCCCGCCAGAGCTCGTGCATTCTGCCAAACATGCTTTCCATCTCTTAGTCTTTCTCAATATTTTCCATGGGGACGTTGACTGTTCTGAGCAGAAGTTCACTGTTTCAGTCAGTTCTTTGATGCAGTCTTTTCTGTTGTTGTTGTTGTTTCCAAAATGCATTATGTCCAACTGCTTTGTACAGAAGCTCAGGGGGCCCTACACAAGAAATACTTACAACTGGGTAATTGGCACTAGCATCCACAGATGAGGGATACCATTCGTCGTTTGTTTTTCTGGGACTGTGTTACTTCACTCAGCATGATGTCCTCTAGCTCCAGCCATTTTCCTGCAAAGCTCGTGATGTCGTTTTCTTTACTGCTGCATAGAACTCCATTGTGTAGATGTACCACATTTTCTCTATCCACTCGTCAGTGAGGGGCATTTACGTTGGTTCCAGCTCTTTGCTATTGTGAAGAGAGCTGAAATAAACATGGCCGTGCATGTATCTCTGTGTGGCGTAAGTCTTGAGGGTACATGCCCAGAGTGGTATGGCTGGGTGGGTCGGGGTGGCAAGTTCATTCCAAGTCTTCCAAGGGTTCTCCACACTGCTTTCCATAGTGGCTGACGAGTTACATTCCCACCAGCAGTGATGAGTGTTCCCCTTTCCCCACAACCTCTCCAGCACTTGGTATCATTTGTTTCTTGATCCTAGCCAGTCTTACTGGAGTAAGATGATATCTTAAAGTGGTTTTGATTTGCATTTCCTTAATGATTAGTGATGTTGAGCAGATCTTGAGGTTGTTCTCAGACATCTCTAATTACTCGTTGTGAATCTCTGTTCATTCTTTGCTCCATCTATTGAGCGGGTCGTTTGTTTTCTTTTTCTTTGTTTGAGTAGTTTATAATTCTTGAAATCAATGCTTGTCAGATGTATCTGCAGTGAAGGTTTCCTCCCAGTCTGTGGGATTTCTCTTCACTTCCTTGATTGTTTCTTTTGATGTACAGAAGCTTTTGAGTTTGATGAGGTCCCATTTGTCAATTGTCGACCTTAATTCTTTGCAGCTGCTGTCTGATTTAGAAGTCTTTTCCTCACGCCTATGTCTTGTATTCTGCTGCCAACTTTTTCTTCTATCACCTTCAGAGTTTGGGGTTTCACGTTGAGGTCTTTAATCCATCTGGAGTTGACTTTTGTACAGGTGAGAGGTAGGGATTTAATTTCATTCTTCTACAGTGGTGATCCAGTTTGCCAACACCACTTGCTGAAGATGCTGTCTTTTCTCCATTGTGGTTTCTTGGCCCCTTGTCAAATATGAGATGGCTGAATTGTATGTGCTCAGATTTTGGATCTTCGGTTTTGTTCCATTGGTCAACAGGTCTGTTTTGGCCAGTACCAGGCTGTTTATGACTATAGCCCCGTAGTATAGTTTAAAATCTGGTATAGAGATCCCTCCTGTGTAGCTCTTTTCACTCAGGATTATTGGCTATTCGGGTCTTTTGTTTTCTCCAATGAATTTAAGAACTTTTGTTTCCAAGCCTGTGAAGAAACTCTTGGGGATTTTGATTGGGATTGCATTAAATCTATACAAGAGTTTTGGTAAAAAGGACATTTTTACAATGTTAATTTTCCCAATCCATGAGCATGGGAGGTTTTTCCATCTTCTGAGGTCTTCTTCAAGACCTTCTTAGTTGGTCAATGTAATTTTATATTCCTATCATTTTATACACTGTTTCCCACCTCTTCTGATCAGGAATTTAATGCTTTTGTTTATTTTATTATTCTAAGATTCCATTTATAGTGCCTTTTGGGAAAGAAATATGTGCAAAATGTTGGGGCCATCACTAAAACACTTCAAAATCAGTGGACTTTGTACAGCAAAATGCTACTTTATCTTGTTCTAACTCCTCACCCATCTCTCATACTGACAATCATTATTTGTATTTTTATATAAACTGCACCATGTAAAAAGTAGTCTGTTTTCTCAATACTTTGCAGCAATATTGATGTATTTTTAAACCAAGAGAACTAAACTGCAGTTCTTACTGGATTATAGGACTATAATTTGATAGCACATCAATTTTATTATTTTTTGTGAATTTTATAGAATATATTTTGATCACATCACATATTTTCTGTATTGCATAGCCCTTACTAGTGTCCCACCACATTATATAATTATATAATATATATAAATATATATATATATATCTATTATAATGTATATATAATATATATAAATTGCATAATAAGTACGATATAAAGGCTTATAGAATTAGGTTTGTCTTCTCAAGCTCCCTTCAGTATATATCCATCCACTGGAGCCTGGTCAAACTATCAAGAAGCTCAGCCTTAAACAAGACTGAATTTTCTCTTCCTAGCAGATTTCAGTTGCCCATAGTGCCTTGGTAGGCTTGGGTTTCCCACCCACTTCTCCATGTTTATGCTGGGATATTTTCCTGGCTTGAGCCCATGGGGTACTTGCCCCTACTGTCACCATTGCTGTGCTTTCCATATGAGTACCTTTCCAGATGTTTGGAAAACTCTGTTTCCTTGTGGTCATCCAGCTCCTCTGGCTGTTACATTCTTTCTGTCCCCTCTTCTACAATGATCCCTGGGGTTTGGCAGCAGAAGATTGATAGAGGTGTCCTCTTCAGGAATAAGCAATCTGCAGCCTCTTACTCTCTCATGTTGACCAGTTGTGGGTTCATTGTGCTAATCACCATGGGCTGTATAAGGGTGCTTCTCTGCTGAGAGCTGAGCGATGTATTTATCTATAAATGACAATATGCCATTAGAAATGAGTTTAATATTATATAATTTAGCAGAATAGTTGTATTGGGCTTCTCTCATAACCATGGGCTCTCTAGCCTAGCTTTCTTGTTGAGTATTAGTGTCATGCTAGGGCTCCGATTCCTGAGAAAGTCAAGAACAATCTGGCATACATGCTCACAGCTAAATGGACAAAAAAATACTCAGACTAAATTGTCTTTTCAGGTGGGTTGCACAGCACCTTCTAATATTATGAGAGCTAGACAATAGCAATTATGCTTTGAAGTCAGCACCAGGTTGATTTATCTTTGTCACAACAAAAACAGTTTATGCATGTAGTTTCTTCAGCAATAAGGTTTTTACTGACACATACCAATTATTATTTGATTCTTACTCTAAAATGTCTTTGGATATCTTTATGTGGATACCACACCAATGCTAACAATGGAAAAAAAATTTTCTCTTCTGTCTTTTACACAATACTTCCAACCCTCTGAGGCTGTCTTTGTCCACAGTAACAGAAAATGGAGCAACTACTAAGTGTGCCTAGAGGAACTGGGTCCCTCCTCATTCTCTCTATCATCTTACATCAACCCAGTGCTACCATTCTACTAAATGTTGAGCATATTGATGAACACCAGCTGAACACTGTTAGGAATGCAGATGTAGTCCTTCAAATGTGTTCCTATTAATTGTCCCAATAAGAGATTGTATCCACATTTGTGTTATATCCACATGTCTCTTACATTATTAAAACTTCCGTTGAGGGATTTGGTGAAGAATTCAAGGAAGCACCAACTTTTTCTGAATTGAGACCTGTCAAAAAATAATTTGGTGCTATGATCTTGTCATCATTTAATAAGAGAAAAGGACAACAGAGGTCTGAACCTATCCTAGGTGAAAAATCAGGTTAGCTGAGAGTAATTTTTTATGGTATCCGGAAATATAAAAGATAGTAATTTTTTATTTTTTCTCAAAATGCATTAGGTATGGTTTTCTTTACTCAGTTTATGACAATCACAGTGTAATTCTGTAATACAGTGGATTATTTGCTGATTCTAGGCTCTACTCTTTAGCTACTAGTGTCTCCTGTCTGCAGTTTACTTTGGTTTGCTTTTCTTTTGAAACACTTGTGCACTTTGACATATGTCACTCTCTGAAATTGTCAAGTTTTTGTATTTTCAGTTCTCTTAATAGTACCTCATCTATAGCAGCTCAGTTTACAGTATCTCTGAAAAACATCTTTTGAATCTCTCTCTCTCTCTCTCTCTTTCTCTCTCTCTCCTCTCTTCTCTCTCTCTCTCTGCTCTCTGTATGATGCCTTCCTGTTGCCTATTTAGTATCTGCAAAAGCCTATATGATTACTATAGAATAACTGCTGGATTTATAGTAATCACCAAAACATCTCCAGCCTATAGTACAAGTTGCAGGATACATTTGTTGAAAGAATATTAAGCCACCACTTACTGAGTGATTGCTACGGTGTGAAGTGAAAGGTAAGAAATGAGTAGAAACAAATCATAACCTTCTTTTTAATATCATAAATGAGCTGGGCGTGGTGGCGCACGCCTTTAACCTAGCACTGGGAGAGAGCAGGCGATCTTTGTGAGTTCAAGGCCAGCCTGGTCTACAGTGAGTTCCAGGGACAGCTGGGACTACAGGAGAACCTTGCTCGAAAAGACCAAAAAATAAATATAATATATATCATAAATGGGTTGGGTTTTTGGATTATTTTAAATTAAAATTAGGAAAATTTAATTAAGAAACATAAGATTTACACTGGACTGGGAGATGGCTCATAGGTTAAGAGAATGAGTTGTTCTTTCAGAGGACCTATGTTTGGTTCCAAGCACTGACTCCAGTCCCAAAGGATCTGACTCGCTCTTTCTGGGCTCTGCAGGTTTGCACATGTGTGCACTTACATACATGCAGCAAAAGCACTCAAAACATAAATAATAAATAAGTAAATATATTTAAAAGGACTTCTAGAGGGTTTTGTTTTTAGGGCAGGAGGTTGCTAAGTAAATGGATTAAGAAGCACTCCCGGCATTGCACCCACAGGTGCACAGACTTGCATGCAGACAGTACATTTATACACATACAAAAATAAATAAAAATAAAAAAAATTAAGAAAGAAGCACTCAGAGGAGGTCATGCTCCTTAGTAGAATTCTTGACTATATAAACAGGTTTTCCTATCTAATTGGACAAAACAATATCTTATTTTACAGTGGGAATATTATTTTTTCACCACTTCTGTGAAAGCAATATTTGATTGCACATCACTGTCATTTGCTCTTTAAGAGTCTGGAATACTGTTCCTGTGAGCGCTGTGTGGTCAAATCTAAACTTTCCTTTCTGGAGGATGCAGAGAGGCTTACATGTCTCTGGAAAGGAAAATCAGGAAGAATGTTCAGGAAGCTTTTAGAAATTACAAGATTCATGAGCTCCCTCTCCAGGGTTTTAATTACCCAGTAACATTTACTTTTGAGAGGAGATGGTTCTATTGGCTGAGCTGCATGCCAATTGTGCAAGGAAGTTCCTGTATACAGCTGCTGTGGTGATTGTTCACTCTGGTGAGTTCAGATCTTTAGCAATACTGTTAATGGTGTTATCTATGCTCCTATAAGAAACCCCTCAAATAAACAGAAATATAACAATAATGTATTTGAGCTTGCCTTTCATCCGGGGATCTGAAAACAACTATATGTTATTAATGTAAATCTCTCAAGGGCTCTAGAATCCCCCACCATTTTTTTCAGACTCTTTAATTACTGTGTATGGGTGGAGAGTATGTATCCATATTTTAGAGTAATATAAAATTAATGGAGGAAAATGAGAATGTCTAAGCATAAAAAAAGGACCGAGAGAAAGATGCAGGACAGTTATGGCAGAATGCAAAATCTGGGGTGGGGTTGGGGGAAGGGGAAAGGGAATATGGCTTAAACTGAATTGAAAAAATATGTCCGAAATACACAAATAATCATAAACCACAACAAAAAGAAAACCCCTCAAATTGCCTTGTAAATTATTTCAGTCTAATGGTTTATTAAGCTAGAGGTGGACTGAGTTTTTCTGAGGTTTGTCATGGGTGTCTTTTCTGGGATGAATAGATGTTTTTCATATCTTCCCAGAAAAATCTCACAGAATAACAGAAAAGTTTCAAGCTAAATTCAGGGCTACAAGGATGGAATCACTTGTTTTATAGCTGAAGACATGGGAGTATTCATGTTCCTCTGGTTTCTAGCCTAGTTAGGGAGGGAGGGAGTGGTTATGAGAATGCAGCCAGAAGAGAGAAATGTACCTTGACAGAGCAGTGTCCTCGGGGAGTCTCAGAGCTCCAACGGAAGTGGGGGTCGTTGCCAGCTTAAGTTGTTTTCTGCTTACAACAGCACTTATTAAAGATGAAAGAGGCAACAGCAGCTTCTAGTTTCTAATTACCCACACCCTACTTAGAATTTAATTGTTCTCAGGATTCTTGAGGCAGATATAGGACAGAAGGACCTCAAAAAAAGACGAGCATTGCAAATTAGCATTCTTCTGGATAAGCTACTTCTCTAGGCAGTCTGTGAAGGATATCACTAAAAGAACATAGACCTGAACTTTTCTGAATTGGTATGGGATTGGTCACGCTGAAGGATGACTTCATTAGGACACCCAGGATGTCTAAAATCTCTAAGGTTAGTAGTTGTAAAATACCAAACACAAATTTAAATATGAACAAATACAATTTGGCATCCTCCTCCAACTTTAAAGAGAATTCCATTACATATTTGAACTATATTATGTTTTGCTATTATAACGTTTCATGTATATTTCTTTTAAAAAATTATTTATGTTTTATTATGTACATGTATGTGTGTGTACCTAAGTGTATGATTGTGCATGGAGGAGCTCAAGACGTCAGACCTTGTGTTGGATCTCTTAGAATGGAGTTGGAGGAGGATGTGAACTACCATGTGGGTGCTGGGACCAGAACCTGAGTACTCTGCAAGAGTAGTAAGAGCTCTTAAACCTGAGCCATCTCTCCATCCCAAGTTTTATGTGATTTCTTTTTTTCCTTTGTTCAATCTTTTTTTCATCTTTTCGAGACAGGTCTCTCTGTACCCCCAGCTTTCCTGAACTCACTCTTAGACCAGGCTGGCCTTGAACTCACAAAGATCCGCCTGCTTCTGCCTCCTGAGTGCTAGGATTAAAGGCGTGGCCACCACACCCGGCGTTCAAACTATGTTTTTATTGAAGTTTTGTGCTCATACATCATTTCTGTTCCAATTTAGACTCATTCCCCTTTCCATGTTCCCCAACCTCACCCGAGTTCATGCATTTCTGCCATACATGTCTTGTATCTTTTTCTCAGTTTTTTTAAAGTTTTTTCTATACCAAGGATTATTGTTTTGGGGAGAACTTTAGTGTTTCAGTCAATTTCCTTTGTCCAATTCTGTTGTTGTTCCCTCCAATTTATATGCTCAAAATATGCACACACACACACACACACACACACACACACACACACACATTATAATATATATATATATATATATATATATATATATGTCACACATTTACTAAAATTATATTGGCTGAAAATAACACTGTATGTTATTTCCAAATCATATTTAGAATTCACATTTTTCCTTTTAATTTTATATTACTCTGAAATTTGCATATATACCCTCTTACAAATGAACTCGAGGAAGAAAATTTAGAAGCATGAATCGAACAAAAGAATAAGAAACAGGAAAATGATACCTAAACAAATTACAGATATTCAGTATTTCACTATCACTTACTAGTGAAAATATTTTTGATGAATTTGTCATTTAGATAGTTTTATCTTTAAAATGACTGCTTTTCAGTTGAACTTTTAAGAACATTTATTGCATAAAAAGCTCAGATTATCATTAAAATTTGGAATTTTTTATTGTACGTCAGTTGAATATTGCCCACACAGGATGAATATGCCACATACATATTTTATTAATGATCTTTATTGTATGGACACATTCACATTAGTAAAAATTAATTGAATATAAAATTCATAGTGAACTATAAATTATAAATTAAGGTAGAATTTAATCTTCATAGTTAATATATACCACATACTAATATTTTAATAATTCTCTTCTTCACCCATTATTACTCTCTATGTTGCTGCAAAATTGAATGCATTGGCATCACGGTCTACACTTCCCCACATCCTCGGTGGCTCCTGTAATGATGAGCATATGTAATCAGCATTGTCATTACTTTCTCTCAAAGAGGGGAAGGTTTTCTGTGAAGTACGCTCATCCTGTTTAGCTCTGTTCTCTCTCTCTCTCCCATCTCTCTTTCCTCCTCTCCTAATCATGTCTTTTTAGAGGGACACCAGTCTTATAGGTTTGCCTCACCTTTAAGTACAATTTCAACATAATCACTTCTTAAACAGTTCTTTCTCTACAGTTCATTATGAGCTACTGAGTATTAGATATCCAACTTATGAATTCTGCATCACCCAATCTAGTCACACCATATGAATAACCTGAATTTGGTTATATAGGTATACACCTCCACTTTAAGGTTCATCAGAGTATAGTGAAATGACTTTTAAACATCCTGATCGATGATGAGGTTCACTGTGCTTCTTGTTTCTACAGCCTGTAAATGTTAATATAAATATTGCTCTCAGTGCTTAGTTTCAGGCTAAAGTAAGTATTCAAAAAACAAACAATGTTTAAAGCATAGAAAGGTAGAGCTAGTTCATGTAAAATCTTATAAATTTTCATATCATAAAACTTGAAGAAATAAAAAAATTCCAGTTTTTATTGTCATCTTGTCAAAAAAGAGCATATTGGTATTTACCATCAGGAAAGTGATTGAAAATTCAGTTCATAGAATCACAAATCTTATAAACATAAGATTTTCCTTTTTAATGGAAATTAAGTAAAATTTATACATTTTATGCAGTCAGCCTATCTGATCTTATCTTTTTTTCTGATCATATCTTAAAGGACTGGTTCATACTGCATGTCTGGTTAACACCTGCAGTTCTACATGAAACAGCAACACCATTTCCCAGCAGTTCTGAAAAGACCTGAAGAAATCAGTATTCCAGTGAGCATGCAACATTAGTCATTATTCCTCTCAGGAATCCATCACAAAAGGGCAGTCTTCTACAACTGGTGCCCTTTGAAAGAATGTAGCACAATTTCATTTATGTTCAATTCTATTAGGAAATACTTGATTTAAATATTTATTTTTTATTGTATGTGTATGAGTGTATTGCTTGCCACCAATGTAACTCACCCATGTCTTGCAATCCCAACTGGTCAGAAGAGGGTGTTGGGTTCCCCTGTTACTGTAGTTATGGATGGTTGTTAGCTGCTAAGTAGATGCTGGAATTAAACCTGGCTCCTCTGCAAAAGCAAGCAGTGCTCTTAATTGCTGAGTTATCATTCTAGTCAACACCCCATTCTTTGATTTTAATGTAACTTATACCTTCTTCAGTGCATAAAGAGCAATAATGAATATGTGTGCCATTTTTTGACATTCTATATTTGTGGCATTTGTCAACATTTTCTAAATTTCAAAATGGTTTACTATATTTTCATTCTCTTATTTAAAATCTTAATTAAGTATTGAATTTTTCTAATTTTTAAAAAAAAAATTAACTGTTTTTATTTGTTATTTTTAATATATTTTTTTTCCTTTGGAGAATTTCATACATTGAAATTTGTATTTGTGTTAATTCCACCATCCCAAGCCCTTCCAACTTTTCTACATCCACTAGCCTTCCTTGTGATTTCTTGTCCTTCTATCTGATTATTAATTACTTTTACAAAACACAAGTATATATATATATACATTATAGTATATAAATCAAACACATACAAGTATGTTTATAATACATTGAGTCCATTAGTGCTTCTCATGTCTACATGTGTTGTTGGCTGCCTACTTGGGATAATGTTCTAATTTTAAGGAGATTGTTAAATTGCTTAAAGATTCTGGTAACAAAAACTCAAATTATACCCACATATTCTGGAATAAGTATAATTTAATTACCACTGATACATAGAAATATATTTAAAGATACTATACATGTACACCTGATACCATTTTAAAAAATAGGAATCCTTGTATTCTAAAGTATGCTTTATAAAATGTACTGAAGCCGGGCATGGTGGCCATGCCTTTAATCCTAAGCACTTGAGAGGCAGAGGCAGGCTGATCTCTGTGAGTTCAAGGCCAGCCTGGTCTACAGAGTGAGTTCCAGGCAGCTGGGGCTACAGGAAGAACCTTGTTCTCAAAAAGGCCCCCCAAAAAAGTACTCCAAAAAAAAAAAAAGTACTGAAGAATGAAATTATAGAGGAAATGAATTCATTATTTTAGGTAAATAAAGAGCTACAAAGTAGTTTGAATAGTTCAATTCATGAGAACATTTCAAGCTTTAGGAGCTACGTTCACAACCATATTAAACTAAGTAAATAGTTTATTAACTCTAGCCTGATAAAGTACATAGTTAAGTAACATTTTATAACATAATATTATAAGTAAGCATGAATTGGGATATTTCTACACTTTTTCTCTTGAATGGGGAAAAAAATTTTGTAGGGTATTAATCTGAAAGAATGGGGCAAAAAATGCTATTTTGGAATCCCAACTAGAGAACAAACTAGTGTCCCAAGATTTTTTTTTTTTTTTTTTTTTTTTTTGGTCTTTTCGAGACAGGGTCTCCTGTAGTCCAGCTGTCCTGGAACTCACCTGTAGACCAGGCTGGCTTGAACTCTTCAGCTCCCTTACTTGAGGTGGGACTCCATGACATCCCCATCTACCTGGACATTTAACTGTTTTGGTCTCTATGAGATTTATTAGACTTCCATACTGTAAAAATTTCATTGCTCCAGCTTCCTATCTGTCTCAGAATGATCAACTAGAAACAGGTATTGTGCCCCTCTGGCCTCTTTCCATGCTTTCTGCCCCCACCCCCCTTTTCTGGATGTTCCCGAACTTTCGGATGTAGAGTTTGCAATTATAGATGTGTCATTATGCATATAAATTTAAAGGGTTCAGTTTGTCCTGTTTGAACAGAGAATTTTATATTCTAATAAAAAGTCTGTTATTTGTGATGTAGCTACCAATTTATATTCAAGTAAAAGTTGGTGATCCTACTGTTGATTAATCAATTTGTTGAAATTCTTAAGTATGCTATTCTGGGCCATATCTCTCATAAAGAAAGAACAGTGCAGATAATAAAAACTCAGAATATTGTGTGAAATACCATTTAACTATCTAGGGCATAAAACACACTGTTTGATATTGATGGGGGTGTGTACTCATGTTGGTGTTTCCCTTCTAATGAGGTCACCATCTCTAGACATCACATCTGAATTTGAAACACACGTTAGCTGTGTGAACTTATGAAATTTTAATTTCAGTGTGGTCGTGCATTCCTTTAAACCCNAAGGAGAAGCAGTTTTCTCCAGGGTCTAGGTACTTGTGGGGTTGTCTAATTCAAAGTGGGTGGCCCTAAACACAAGGAAGCTGGAGCATCAGTCAGTGCATATATATATATATATATATTATATATGTATATATAATATATATAAATTGCATATAAGTACGTATATATAAAGGCTTATAGAATTAGGTTTGTCTTCTCAAGCTCCCTTCAGTATATATCCATCCACTGGAGCCTGGTCAAACTATCAAGAAGCTCAGCCTTAAACAAGACTGAATTTTCTCTTCCTAGCAGATTTCAGTTGCCCATAGTGCCTTGGTAGGCTTGGGTTTCCCACCCACTTCTCCATGTTTATGCTGGGATATTTTCCTGGCTTGAGCCCATGGGGTACTTGTCCCTACTGTCACCATTGCTGTGCTTTCCATATGAGTACCTTTCCAGATGTATGGAAAACTCTGTTTCCTTGTGGTCATCCAGCTCCTCTGGCTGTTACATTCTTTCTGTCCCCTCTTCTACAATGATCCCTGGGGTTGGGCAGCAGAAGATTGATAGAGGTGTCCTCTTCAGGAATAAGCAATCTGCAGCCTCTTACTCTCTTCATGTTGACCAGTTGTGGTTCATTGTGCTAATCACCATGGGCTGTATAAGGGTGCTTCTCTGCTGAGAGCTGAGCGATGTATTTATCTATAAATGACAATATGCCATTAGAAATGAGTTTAATATTATATATATTTAGCAGAATAGTTGTATTGGGCTTTCTCTCATAACCCATGGGCTCTCTAGCCTTAGCTTTCTTGTCCTGATATTAGTGTCATGTATGGGCTCCATCCTAGAAAGCAAAACAATTCATAATGCTCACAGCTAGGAAAAAAAATACTCAGACTAAATTGTCTTTTCAGGTGGGTTGCACAGCACCTTCTAATATTATGAGAGCTAGACAATAGCAATTATGCTTTGAAGTCAGCACCAGGTTGATTTATCTTTGTCACAACAAAAACAGTTTATGCATGTAGTTTCTTCAGCAATAAGGTTTTTACTGACACATACCAATTTTATTATTTGATTCTTACTCTAAAATGTCTTTGGATATCTTTATGTGGATACCACACCAATGCTAAACAATGGAAAAAAAATTTTCTCTTCTGTCTTTTACACAATACTTCCAACCCTCTGAGGCTGTCTTTGTCCACAGTAACAGAAAATGGAGCAACTACTAAGTGTGCCTAGAGGAACTGGGTCCCTCCTCATTCTCTCTATCATCTTACATCAACCCAGTGCTACCATTCTACTAAATGTTGAGCATATTGATGAACACCAGCTGAACACTGTTAGGAATGCAGATGTAGTCCTTCAAATGTGTTCCTATTAATTGTCCCAATAAGAGATTGTATCCACATTTGTGTTATATCCACATGTCTCTTACATTATTAAAACTTCCGTTGAGGGATTTAGTGAAGAATTCAAGGAAGCACCAACTTTTTCTGAATTGAGACCTGTCAAAAAATAATTTGGTGCTATGATCTTGTCATCATTTAATAAGAGAAAAGGACAACAGAGGTCTGAACCTATCCTAGGTGAAAAATCAGGTTAGCTGAGAGTAATTTTTTATGGTATCCGGAATATAAAAGATAGTAATTTTTATTTTTTCTCAAATATGCATAGGGTATGGTTTTCTTTACTCAGTTTATGACAATCACAGTGTAATTCTGTAATACAGTGGATTATTTGCTGATTCTAGGCTCTACTCTTTAGCTACTAGTGTCTCCTGTCTGCAGTTTACTTTGGTTTGCTTTTCTTTTGAAACACTTGTGCACTTTGACATATGTCACTCTCTGAAATTGTCAAGTTTTTGTATTTTCAGTTCTCTTAATAGTACCTCATCTATAGCAGCTCAGTTTACAGTATCTCTGAAAAACATCTTTTGAATCTCTCTCTCTCTCTCTCTCTCTCTCTCTCTCTCTCTCTCTCTCTCTCTCTCTGTCTCTCTGTATGATGCCTTCCTGTTGCCTATTTAGTATCTGCAAAAGCCTATATGATTACTATAGAATAACTGCTGGATTTATAGTAATCACCAAAACATCTCCAGCCTATAGTACAAGTTGCAGGATACATTTGTTGAAAGAATATTAAGCCACCACTTACTGAGTGATTGCTACGGTGTGAAGTGAAAGGTAAGAAATGAGTAGAAACAAATCATAACCTTCTTTTTAATATCATAAATGAGCTGGGCGTGGTGGCGCACGCCTTTAATCCTAGCACTTGGGAGGCAGAGGCAGGCAGATCTTTGTGAGTTCAAGGCCAGCCTGGTCTACAGAGTGAGTTCCAGGACAGCTGGGACTACAGGGAGAACCTGTCTCGAAAAGACCAAAAAATATATATATATCATAAATGGGTTGGGTTTTTGGATTATTTTAAATTAAAATTAGGAAAATTTAATTAAGAAACATAAGATTTACACTGGACTGGGGAGATGGCTCATAGGTTAAGAGAATGAGTTGCTCTTTCAGAGGACCTATGTTTGGTTCCAAGCACTGACTCCAGTCCCAAAGGATCTGACTCGCTCTTCTGGGCTCTGCAGGTTTGCACATGTGTGCACTTACATACATGCAGCAAAAGCACTCAAAACATAAATAATAAATAAGTAAATATATTTAAAAGGACTTCTAGAGGGTTTTGTTTTTAGGGCAGGAGGTTGCTAAGTAAATGGATTAAGAAGCACTCCACGGCATTGCACGACACAGGTGCACAGACTTGCATGCAGACAGTACATTTATACACATACAAAAATAAATAAAATAAAAAAAAAATTAAGAAAGAAGCACTCAGAGGAGGTCATGCTCCTTAGTAGAATTCTTGACTATATAAACAGGTTTTCCTATCTAATTGGACAAAACAATATCTTATTTTACAGTGGGAATATTATTTTTTCACCACTTCTGTGAAAGCAATATTTGATTGCACATCACTGTCATTTGCTCTTTAAGAGTCTGGAATACTGTTCCTGTGAGCGCTGTGTGGTCAAATCTAAACTTTCCTTTCTGGAGGATGCAGAGAGGCTTACATGTCTCTGGAAAGGAAAATCAGGAAGAATGTTCAGGAAGCTTTTAGAAATTACAAGATTCATGAGCTCCCTCTCCAGGGTTTTAATTACCCAGTAACATTTACTTTTGAGAGGAGATGGTTCTATTGGCTGAGCTGCATGCCAATTGTGCAAGGAAGTTCCTGTATACAGCTGCTGTGGTGATTGTTCACTCTGGTGAGTTCAGATCTTTAGCAATACTGTTAATGGTGTTATCTATGCTCCTATAAGAAACCCCTCAAATAAACAGAAATATAACAATAATGTTATATTTGAGCTTGCCTTTCATCCGGGGATCTGAAAACAACTATATTGTTATAATGTAAATCTCTCAAGGGGCTCTAGAATCCACCCACCATTTATTTTCAGACTCTGTAATTACTGTGTATGGGTGGAGAGTATGTATCCATATTTTAGAGTAATATAAAATTAATGGAGGAAAATGAGAATGTCTAAGCATAAAAAAAAGACCGAGAGAAAGATGCAGGACAGTTATGGCAGAATGCAAAATCTGGGGTGGGGTTGGGGGAAGGGAAAAGGGAATATGGCTAAACTGAATTGAAAAATAATGTCCGAAATACACAAAATATCAATAAAAGCACACAAAAAAGAAACCCCTCAAATTGCCTTGTAAATTATTTCAGTCTCAATGGTTTATTAAGCTAGAGGTGGACTGAGTTTTTCTGAGGTTTGTCATGGGTGTCTTTTCTGGGATGAATAGATGTTTTTCATATCTTCCCAGAAAAATCTCACAGAATAACAGAAAAGTTTCAAGCTAAATTCAGGGCTACAAGGATGGAATCACTTGTTTTATAGCTGAAGACATGGGAGTATTCATGTTCCTCTGGTTTCTAGCCTAGTTAGGGAGGGAGAGAGTGGTTATGAGAATGCAGCCAGAAGAGAGAAATGTACCTTGACAGAGCAGTGTCCTCGGGGAGTCTCAGAGCTCCAACGGAAGTGGGGGTCGTTGCCAGCTTAAGTTGTTTTCTGCTTACAACAGCACTTATTAAAGATGAAAGAGGCAACAGCAGCTTCTAGTTTCTAATTACCCACACCCTACTTAGAATTTAATTGTTCTCAGGATTCTTGAGGCAGATATAGGACAGAAGGACCTCAAAAAAAGACGAGCATTGCAAATTAGCATTCTTCTGGATAAGCTACTTCTCTAGGCAGTCTGTGAAGGATATCACTAAAAGAACATAGACCTGAACTTTTCTGAATTGGTATGGGATTGGTCACGCTGAAGGATGACTTCATTAGGACACCCAGGATGTCTAAAATCTCTAAGGTTAGTAGTTGTAAAATACCAAACACAAATTTAAATATGAACAAATACAATTTGGCATCCTCCTCCAACTTTAAAGAGAATTCCATTACATATTTGAACTATATTATGTTTTGCTATTATAACGTTTCATGTATATTTCTTTTAAAAAATTATTTATGTATTTATTTATGTAACATGTATGTGTGTGTACCTAAGTGTATGATTGTGCATGGAGGAGCTCACAGACGTCAGACACTTGTGTTGGATCTCTTAGAATGGAGTTGGAGGAGGATGTGAACTACCATGTGGGTGCTGGGACCAGAACCTGAGTACTCTGCAAGAGTAGTAAGAGCTCTTAAAGCCTGAGCCATCTCTCCATCCCAAGTTTTATGTGTATTTCTTTTTTTCCTTTGTTCAATCTTTTTTTTCTATCTTTTCGAGACAGGGTCTCTCTGTACCCCCAGCTGTCCTGGAACTCACTCTCTAGACCAGGCTGGCCTTGAACTCACAAAGATCCGCCTGCTTCTGCCTCCTGAGTGCTAGGATTAAAGGCGTGCGCCACCACACCCGGCTGTTCAAACTATTTTTATTGAAGTTTTGTGCTCATACATCATTTCTCTGTCCAATTTAGACTCATTCCCCTTTCCATGTTCCCCACCTCACCCGAGTTCATGCATTCTGCCATACATGTCTTGTATCTTTTTCTCAGTCTTTTTAAAGTTTTTCTATACCAAGGATTATTGTTTTGGGGAGAACTTTAGTGTTTCAGTCAATTCTTTGTCCAATTCTGTTGTTGTTCCCTCCAATTTATATTGCTTCAAAATATGCATATATATATATCACACATTTACTAAAATTATATTGGCTGAAAATAAACTGTATGTTATTTCCAAATCATATTTTAGAATTCACATTTTTCCTTTTAATTTTATATTACTCTGAAATTTGCATATATACCCTCTTACAAATGAACTGAGGAAGAAAATTTTGAAGCATGAATGAACAAAAGGAATAAGAAACAGGAAAATGATACCTAAACAAATACAGATATTCAGTATTTCACTATCACTTACTAGTGAAAATATTTTTGATGAAATTTTGTCATTTAGATAGTTTTATCTTAAAATGACTGCTTTCTTTCAGTTGAACTTTTAAGAACATTTATTGCATAAAAAGCTCAGATTATCATTAAAAATTTGGAATTTTTTATTGTACGTCAGTTGAATATTGCCCACACAGGATGAATATGCCACATACATATTTTATTAATGATCTTTATTGTATGGACACATTCACATTAGTAAAAATTAATTGAATATAAATATTCATAGTGAACTATAAATTATAAATTAAGGTAGAATTTAATCTTCATAGTTAATATATACCACATACTAATATTTTAATAATTCTCTTCTTCACCCATTATTACTCTCTATGTTGCTGCAAAATTGAATGCATTGGCATCACGGTCTACACTTCCCCACATCCTCGGTGGCTCCTGTAATGATGAGCATATGTAATCAGCATTGTCATTACTTTCTCTCAAAGAGGGGAAGGTTTTCTGTGAAGTACGCTCATCCTGTTTAGCTCTGTTCTCTCTCTCTCTCCCATCTCTCTTTCCTCCTCTCCTAATCATGTCTTTTTAGAGGGACACCAGTCTTATAGGTTTAGCCTCACCTTTAAGTACAATTTCAACATAATCACTTCTTAAACAGTTCTTTCTCTACAGTTCATTATGAGCTACTGAGTATTAGATATCCAACTTATGAATTCTGCATCACCCAATCTAGTCACACCATATGAATAACCTGAATTTGGTTATATAGGTATACACCTCCACTTTAAGGTTCATCAGAGTATAGTGAAATGACTTTTAAACATCCTGATCGATGATGAGGTTCACTGTGCTTCTTGTTTCTACAGCCTGTAAATGTTAATATAAATATTGCTCTCAGTGCTTAGTTTCAGGCTAAAGTAAGTATTCAAAAAAACAAAACAATGTTTAAAGCATAGAAAGGTAGAGCTAGTTCATGTAAAATCTTATAAATTTTCATATCATAAACTTGAGAAAATAAAAAAATTCCAGTTTTTATTGTCATCTTGTCAAAAAAGAGCATATTGGTATTTACCATCAGGAAAGTGATTGAAAATTCAGTTCATAGAATCACAAATCTTATAAACATAAGATTTTCCTTTTTAATGGAAATTAAGTAAAATTTATACATTTTATGCAGTCAGCCTATCTGATCTTATCTTTTTTTCTGATCATATCTTAAAGGACTGGTTCATACTGCATGTCTGGTTAACACCTGCAGTTCTACATGAAACAGCAACACCATTTCCCAGCAGTTCTGAAAAGACCTGAAGAAATCAGTATTCCAGTGAGCATGCAACATTAGTCATTATTCCTCTCAGGAATCCATCACAAAAGGGCAGTCTTCTACAACTGGTGCCCTTTGAAAGAATGTAGCACAATTTCATTATGTTTCAATTTCTATTAGAAATACTTTGATTTAAAATATTTTTATTTTTATTGTATGTGTATGAGTGTATTGCTTGCACCAATGTAACTACACCCATGTCTTGCAATCCCAACTGGTCAGAAGAGGGTGTTGGGTTCCCCTGTTACTGTAGTTATGGATGGTTGTTAGCTGCTAAGTAGATGCTGGGAATTGAACCTGGCTCCTCTGCAAAAGCAAGCAGTGCTCTTAATTGCTGAGTTATCATTCTAGTCAACACCCCATTCTTTGATTTTAATGTAACTTATACCTTCTTCAGTGCATAAAGAGCAATAATGAATATGTGTGCCATTTTTTGACATTCTATATTTGTGGCATTTGTCAACATTTTCTAAATTTCAAAATGGTTTACTATATTTTCATTCTCTTATTTAAAATCTTAATTAAGTATTGAATTTTTCTAATTTTTAAAAATTGATTCAACTTGTTTTTATTTTGTTATTTTTAATATATTTTTTTCCTTTGGAGAATTTCATACATTGAATATTGTATTTGTGTTAATTCCACCCATCCCAAGCCCCTTCCAACTTTTCTACATCCACTAGCCTTCCTTGTGATTTCTTGTCCTTCTATCTGATTATTAATTACTTTTACAAACACACACAGATTATATATATATACATTTGTAAATACAAACACATACAAGTATGTTTATAATACATTGAGTCCATTAGTGCTTCTCATGTCTACATGTGTTGTTGGCTGCCTACTTGGGATAATGTTCTAATTTTAAGGAGATTGTTAAATTGCTTAAAGATTCTGGTAACAAAAACTCAAATTATACCCACATATTCTGGAATAAGTATAATTTAATTACCACTGATACATAGAAATATATTTAAAGATACTATACATGTACATGATACCATTTTAAAAAATAGGAATCCTTGTATTCTAAAGTATGCTTTATAAAATGTACTGAAGCCGGGCATGGTGGCACATGCCTTTAATCCTAGCACTTGAGAGGCAGAGGCAGGCTGATCTCTGTGAGTTCAAGGCCAGCCTGGTCTACAGAGTGAGTTCCAGGCCAGCTGGGGCTACAGGAAAACCTTGTCTCAAAAAGGCCCCCCAAAAAAAGTTACTCCAAAAAAAAAAAAAAGTACTGAGGAATGAAATTATTAGAGGAAATGAATTCATTTATTTTAGGTAAATAAAGAGCTACAAAGTAGTTTGAATAGTTCAATTCATGAGAACATTTCAAGCTTTAGGAGCTACGTTCACAACCATATTAAACTAAGTAAATAGTTTATTAACTCTAGCCTGATAAAGTACATAGTTAAGTAACATTTTTATAACATAATAATTATAAGTAAGCATAATTTGGGATATTTTCTACACTTTTTCTCTTTGAATGGGGAAAAAAATTTTGTAGGGTATTAATCTGAAAGAATGGGGCAAAAAATGCTATTTTGGAATCCCAACTAGAGAACAAACTAGTGTCCCAAGATTTTTTTTTTTTTTTTTTTTTTTTTTGGTCTTTTCGAGACAGGGTCTCCCTGTAGTCCCAGCTGTCCTGGAACTCACTCTGTAGACCAGGCTGGCTTGAACNCAAACTCAAAAGATCCGCCAGGCCTCAGCCTCCCAGTAAAACCTTTCTCTGGGTGTCAAAGAGGCATCTATGTTTGTTTGTTGGAGGAGGGAAAGGATGAGACTGAAAAAATACTTTTTTTTGGTCTTTTCGAGACAGGGTCTCCCTGTAGTCCCAGCTGTCCTGGAACTCACTCTGTAGACCAGGCTGGCCTTGAACTCACAAAGATCTGCCTGCCTCTGCCTCACAAGTGCTAGGATTAAAGGTGTGCACCACCTTGCCCGGCGTGTCCCAAGATTTTGTTGACATGTACCTGACTCTTTCTCTTTTTTTTTATTTTTTTTATTAATTTTATTTATTTCTGTATGTGTATGAATGTACTGTCTGCATGCAAGTCTGTGCACCCGTGTCGTGCAATGCCACGGAGGTCAGAAGAGGGTGTTGGACTCCCCTGGAACTGGAGTTCTCCTGGAATTGGAGTTTCAGACGGTTCTCAGCCACCATGTGGGTGCTGGGGATCGAACCCTGGTCCTCTGCAAGAGCGGTTGGTGCTCTTAACTGCTAGGCCTATAGATCTCTTTAGTTGTAAATTACTCTGAGTCTATGATCATTGAACTGTGTGATTAATGTTTTTAACTTCTCTGAAATAGCACTTTGGCTTCTTTCCCTGACTTCATCTTGACAAGCAACTATAAGGTGTTAATGATATGCTTTGCTTCATAAATCCAGAAAATGAAATATAGAAAATACTTATTAGTTTTTATAAAAAGTGCATTGTGATATTCAAATTTCTCTTCATAGATCACAGTAAAATTATTTAATATTGTGAAGAATTTTCTTTAAGTGATTTACTTTGTATTTTACATAAATCTGATCACTCCATTAATTATCAGAGAAGAGATTATAGATATAATTTCATTTCAATCTAGTCATGCATTATCAAAGAAAGATTTTAAAGTTTATGTTAACTTCATAGTATTATATGCAGCTTATATTTTCTACTTTATTACCTCATTCAGTTTATATGAAATGATCAGACATAATTTGTACCTTTGATTTAATATATAAGAAGTCTCTACTTAGAATGTATATTTACATACGTATATTTATTAATTGTATATGATACATTGCGCATTTCAGCACAATAGTAAAATAAACAATAAGTTGTTTCAGTCTATCAACTAAAGCTGAGGAAAACATAAACCGAGGGGTTCAGGATGAAGAGCTGGACATCTAATGGGGATTGCATAGCAGGGGTATAGATTTTCTTCAGTGACTGAAACTACCATTTCCAAAGAAAAACATTTAAATGAATAAATTTTTGTAATAAACTCATGGAAGGATTCTTGAAATTTTTAAATTACAGGTATCCTTCTTTACTGACTTTTATATTAACATATATTCTATTCAATGTAAATAGTGCAGGTTTCGTAAAGTCATTTTATTCCAAATGTTCCACATTCATTGACCACATTCACTCCATATCCTCCCCTTTCCCCTTTGCCTTTTCAACTAGTTCGCTTCTTTCCCCAGATTGTCCTCCTTCCTCTTTCCTGTCAAAGGTAGATAACATACAAGGAAAAGCAGGTCATATTTATTTGCCTGTCTGACCAATGCTTATTTTGCTTAATGTATTGATCTCCAGTTACATATATTTTAATGAAAAGTTCAGAACTTTATTCTGTATTATGTATTATTTTTAAACCAAATCTGTCTCCACATTTTAAATGTTCTGTGACTTATTTAAATGCATTTTAGGCTGAAGTCAATTCTAGCAAAGACAGAACATTCCCTAAGTTTTATTTCACATCATAGTATTTTAAATTCTGTGTTTCTAAAGTGGTAAGACAAAACAAAGAAACATGAATATTTTTTAAAAGAGTTTTAAAAGAGAATCTGAGTAAAACACAATGTGACACTTTCTGATGCATTAAAAGAGAATAATATTTAAAGTAATAAAATATGGGAATAATTTAAAGGTACAAGACATAAATGCAACTATAACATAAAAACAATTTATGGAATGGGAGGCGGGGGGGGTCCACGTAGAAGTGCTGCGGTGCCAGGGACCTTCCTGAGGTGGCGGATGCTCCAGCGAGTGCATCAGTGGCGCCTCCCTGAGTGATCCAGACTGGTCTGGCCCGTGCGGGAGTACTGGGCAATGAACTTAGGACCTCATGCATGCTAGATACCAAGTTGTGCTAATACAACCATGTAAATAATTACCTGAAGTCTCAGTATAACATGGACAGTAGCAGTGATGACACATAGATGCAGATGCTTGGGAATCAGGTAATAGGCAAAACACTTTAAAAGAGAAATTTAAGAGGGTCTAGTGTTTTCCATGGCTGAAGCTGGGAGCCCTGAACCTGGTGCCTGAGCTCTGTTCTAGAGCACAATTCTGACTCCTTTAAGACATGAGGAAAAGAGAATATCCACAATGATAGATCTGTGGCTGTACAGGATGAAAACTATGGAAATGGAGAATACAGGACAGACTATTTAATTCTAGTGATGTTTCATAGACTCTTCTTCTGCATTCTAGAAGATGCTACTCTTTATCAGCTGGTTTCCCAATGACTGGGTCATGATGACCTATCCTAGGGACTTGCCATAGAATGGCTGCTTCCCCATCTACTCGTGTTACAAGATGACCTTTCCTAGGGACTTGCCATAGAATGGCTGCTTCCCCATCTACTCATGTTACAAGATGACCAACAGTGCAGTTCAACTGCTTGGATGAATCTTTTTGTGGTAGAACTTTAAGGAATTGTAGCATTGCTCACCCAGGAGAAATCTCTTCTCATAATCAAGTATGATCAAGATCACTAAAGAAGAGACCAGAGCCTGTGCAAATACAGAAAGGAAATAATAATGGAAGAGCTTCTGATTTAAAACAGCAATATACTCGAGAATCATGGGTAAGCCCTAGGAAAAGAAGACTTTCTTCCTCAGAAAAGGATAACCTAGAAAGGCAGGCGATAGAAAATTGTGAGAGAAGGCAAACAGAACCTGTGTCACCAGTATTAGAAAGGATTAAACGTTGCCTTAGATCTGAAGCACCGAACAGTTCAGAAGATTCTCCTATAAAATCAGACAAGGAGTCAATAGAACAGAGGACATTAGTGAACAATGATGCAGAGTTTGAAGGGGGGGTGCTAAATGAGCTTGTCGATGTCTTATATTGGATGATTGTGAGAAAAGGGAAATTAAAAAAAGGTGAATGTCAGTAAGGAAGGGCCACTTAACTCTGCAGTAGTGGAAGAGATCACAGGCTATTTGGCTATCAACGTGTTGATGACAGTGACCCAGCCGTTATAAACTGTGATGACTGTCAGCCTGATGGGAGCCCTAAACAAGGTAGCACTGGTTCCTATGTGCTGCAGGAAAAATCATTAGCTGGAAATGGGGATTTGGAAACCCAGACTTCAATGTTCCTTGATAGTAGGAAGGAGGACATTTATACAGACCGTAACATGCCTTGCACAAAGTCAGAAGTACAGGTCAAGTCAGAAGACCAAAAGATAGTAACTGCCTGCCTGACAGTGGAACTTCTTAATCAGCTGACTGCTGAGCCAGCTTTAGTCTGTTGCTGAAGTCCAGTCCTCTTCAAGAGATTCTGAAGAAGTAGGTGTGATGGGAGATAGCAGTGGCTCCAAAGAGCAGTGTAATGAGAATACCAGGAAGGCCCCTGGTATTCGGACACAGAAACCGAAAGAATGCCAGTCTCTGGAGAACCAGAACCACCATCTGTTCTAGACTTTGCATCAGCTCAGATGATGTCTTTATCAGAACTTCAAGAGCATCGCTATACCCTGAGGACTTCTCAGAGAAGGGCAGCCCCTACCAGAGGTAGCCCCACAAAGCATGTTCTCCTTACAGAGAAAATGGACAATTTGGGGAGAACGATCTGAGTCCCAATGAAACAGATACAACTGTTAGTGATAATGTGAGTCTCACACAAAACCTGTTGAAATTTCTCAAAATGAAAAAGTTGTATGTTGTGACCACCAAAACTATGGAAATGGAGGGCTAAATAAGCCATGCTCAGAGGCAAGAATGGATATTTGCCATCTGCCAAAGAGAGTGCCAGTCAGCACATTGCAGAAGAGGAAGATGATGAACCTGATGTTTATTACTTTGAATCAGATCATGTGGCACTGAAACACAACAAAGATTATCAGAGACTGCTACAGACCATTGCTGTACATGAGGTTCAGCATTCTCAAGCAGTCCAAGACCTGGAAAGTTTAGGCAAACACTAGAGAGAAGCACTGAAAAATCCTATTGGGTTTGTAGAAAAGCTCCAGAAGGAGGCTGATATAGGCCTTCCTTACCCACAGAGGTTTGTTCAGTTGCCTGAGATCGTGTGGGACCAGTACACTAGCAGCCTTGGGAATTTTGAAAGAGAATTTAAGAATTACAAAAGACATACTAGGAGAGATGTGCACAGCTTGGACACTCACAGCATGAGAGCACCCTGAGTGTTCTCATCAAGTACAGCTCTGCACTGTGTGTCTCTAGATCACTATTCAGCAGCTGAGCATTCCTGGTGAACAGAGGGTTCCCTGGCGTGTCACTGCCATCTTAAGGCCTTGTAGGTGGTGATAATAAATGGGTGAGATGGAAATGGGAGCACATATTAAAGTGAGAGTAAATTCCAAAGGTTTCAAAGAACTTGGTCATAAATATGATAATGAAAAGACAAAGTATTTATATTAAAACAGTTTAGTAGCTTTCATTTATGTGAAAATAGTGTTCAGTGCAGAAACTGACTTGTTTAAACAGTTTTAACCAATGATAGTGTTTGCTTCTAGGACACTCTAAAAAGCTCACTGCCCCATGGTGTTCACTGTGGCTCTTAGTAAACTGGAGCTGCTTAACTGTATTGATAGCTGTGCTGGATAGCTTTAGTGTCAACTTGACACATCTGGGTTGAGGGAGCCTCAATTGGGGAATTGGCTCCATTGGACTGGCCTTTGGCCACATCTGTGGAGTATTGTCTTGATTATTTGGCAATGTGGGAGAGCCCAGCCCACTATGGGTGGTGCCACCCTGGGCAGGTTGTTGTGTACAGTATAAGAAGGCAGGCTGGGCATGGGCCAGGGGAGCAAGCCAGTGAACAGCATTCCTCCATGGCCTGAGCTGAAGCTCCTGACTCCAGGTTCCTGCCCTGAGTTCCTGCCTTGGGCTCCCTAAATGATGAACTGTGACCCAGGAGATGTAAGCTGAATAAACCCTTTCCTCTCCAAGTTGGTGTCGGTTGGAGTGTTTTGTCACAGCAATGGAAGACAAACTAGAACAATAGCTAACTTTTAACCATGATGAACTGTCCTTACCAACAGTCAAGCACTGCAGGAGGCAACTGTGGCAATGCTTCCTTTACCAGCTCATGGGGTGTGAATGTTATAAATGTCACTCAGATATATTTTTTAAATGTAATGTTATATAAGATGATCATGTGATGTGTACAAATTTTGGTGAAAAGTGCCAGTGGTAGTAACCCTGTAACATCTCTAATACACAACATTAATCCTTTAAAGTACACAACCTCCTGCCTCTGTGTTTGGGGTTGTCAGTACAACTCATCAGAGAAAACTGCCTAATATAAAAATCATATATATGGTGAAAATTGCTATGTTTTGTAGTCTGCACAAGATCCATAAAAGACTGTATTTCTATTACTATTTAGATAAGTGATTAAATTTAGTCTGCACAGTGAGCAAGAGTTTACAAGCATTCTTTTATACTGCTGGATTTCATTGTGCATCATTTAAAACATTTTGTATGTTTCTTATCTGTGTAGACAGTATGTTCCTGAACAATGTTCATTTGTCAGGAGAACTGTGAGGAATAAACTATGTGGATACTGTTTGTTTATATTAAAAAAAACACAATTTATGTGTAAAAGTAAAATTTCTAATAAAAAATTAAGAAAAACTATGTAGTAAATGATAATGAGACAATGGAACAAAATTTCGATAAGAAATAATAAAAGGTGGTATGGAATCCCTTCATTGTGCCATACGTCAAAATATATCTCAAGTAGATTAAAGACATTTCCATGAAAATAAAATAAAGTGTATCAAATTTGGGAAGACATTTAGCATTTTTGCATGGTAATGTAGTAATGGAGATATCTCCCAAGAAAATGTAGATACATTGTAATATAATGTAATCAACTTAAGAACTTTATATGCACATATTTAAGGCTTCCAAACACATTATAGCTACTTCAAAAAACAACAGATATTATTCAGAGACAGAGAAATAGTACAATAATAAGGATACTGCTGTTCCTATTGACTTGAGCTCCATTCTATAGACACACATTATGGAAAGAGGTAAGTAATTCCCTCAAGTTTCCTCTAACCTACACAAAACACATTGGCACACCTACCAACCACCTTACTCACACTAAATACATTTAATACATTTATTAAGAGACGCTGTTCAGTTTATATCTTGGGCACACTAATAAAAGTGTATAGAATCTAAAGGGAAAATCCAACACTCACTTAAAACTATAAACTATAAGCAACTAAATATATCATTTTATTTATTAAAAATGGGGATGGAGAGATGGTTCAGCAATCTATCATTTACCAAACTTATGGTAACATATATATGTATATATATAATTTAAGTAATATGAACTGATAAAATTGGTTTTTGTTTAGGTGATTAGTTTACTAATAACATAGATACTTGTTATTGCCTTAAAATATTCTTAATATTTTCATTCTTAATGCGTTTTTAATTTGGGCCTATTGATGTGAAATAATTCTGCTATTATTATTATTGTGTTGAAGTAAGAAGTTTTCATTTCAGTTCTATGGCCAAAATCTTTAAATTGCTTATCTCTGCTTTGCTTTGCTTTGTGTGTGTGTGTGTGTGTGTGTGTGTGTGTGTGTGTGTGCATGTGTGTGTAGTGTGTTACTCTTTTCAATCTGACAGCTAATATTCAGAGAAATGTGCACTGTTCTGTTATTAGGAAGGCCTCAAGGAAGCAACGTGAGCTGTGCTCTTTTAACCTGCCTGCCTCCTGCTGCTCCAGTCTCACTGTAAATGAGGTAAAGTGGCTTTATCTTCTTCCCATCTTGACACATACCAGGTTGAAAGAGTCACATTTGGGGGCCAAGTGATAGATCATTCCCTTTGTCTTTTCCAACTTAGATTGTCAAATGACAACCACAAGAGGTTTGGGTAGGTTCAGTACTGAGAATGCTTCAGGAAATTGCCTCTTTAGAATTTCCAAAAACAAAAGGTGAAGAATCAATTTTGTGATATATTTTTATTCTGCTCTGTTTATGCCTTCAGTGTCAAAACACTACCTATTTTCTAGCTTCTTTAAATAAGGATTAAAATAAATTATCTGGATGTATTTTAATCTAATATTTAAGAGGAACACTTTTTTTTTCCTTTGACCACAATCAGCATATACATTCCAGAGAAACTATAATTCTTTAACTGAAACTTACAAGAAGATCCCAAGGGTATAATGGGAATGATATCTATTATATCTCATTTAATTTCTTAGAGTATAGGAGGCTACGCCTCTGAGCTGGCTTCTTCCTGCTGCGCTGGGATGTTGAAGGGAGAGAGAGTCAGGAGTAGGCAGGACTGTGGGCACAGGGATGTAGGGATGTAAAGACAACTCTGGAGACCTCCTGGATGGACTCCCGGGTTGGGTGAAAATTGAAACAAGACAAAGGGACCCGGCCAGGGTGTCATGGCATTTGGCACCTGTGGCAGTAGGGGTAACTGAGGGGAAGGAGGTAGAAATGAAGCTGCAGAGGGCGAAGGCTGCCCTGTCCGGCCTTCAGACCTGTCCTTGAGGGGCTCTGGAAAACCTGAGAGTGGGGGTTTCCAGCTATTCCACAGACCATTCATCCTGGGTTGGAGTCCTCTTGAGTCTGGACAAATGATAACCAGTATGGATGGCCTGGAAGTTTGGCTGCTGTTAGTGTAAGGATGACGATGTGGGGTTCAGTCTACTTGTGCTTAAGAGACATAGGGGATAACGTTTGAAGGAGGACACTGTCTCCTGGTATGAGGGAGGGCAGGTCAGTGGTTGTGGACCACTGAGGTCTCTACTTCAGTGAGGCACTTGTCAGCATGGGAGCTGAGAAGTGTGCTTAAGAGAGACTACTAGGTAGTCTGCCAACAGGGGGCCTGAAGCTGGTAGATTATGGTTAATAAGAAAAGGGCACCCATAAAGTAATTTGAAAGGGCTGAGGCCAGTGGGAGATCAGGGGGTGGCATGAGGGTGGGTTAGAGAAATGGGTAGGAGGGAGGGCCAGGACACCTGAGTTCAATAGAGTTTAGTGAGTTGCTATTTAATAAGGCCCTTAGTCCTCTCTACCTTTCCTGAAGACTACAGCTGGTATGGGATGTGTAATTTCCAGGAGATGTTCCGGGCTTCTGACACTAGCTCAATGAATCTGGAGAAGAATGTTGGGCCATTGTCTGTCTGGATGGTGCCTGGGACCCAAAACTTGGGATGATGTGCTCTAGGAGTGTTTGTACAGTTTCTCTAGAAGTAGGAAATGCCTCTATCCACCCTGTTAAAAGTATCAACCAGAGTTAGGAGGTAATGGAGATTTTTGTGGGATGGCATGTGGATAAAGTCAATCTGCCAATCTTCTCCTGGTTAGTGCGTCCACGGAGCTGATGCAGGGGTTGGAATATCTGGAGTGTGCTTTGCGAGTTGGCCTTGGCACAGATCTGGCATGAGGTATGAACGTGTAAGTTATGAACTCGAAGATTGCCAAGGTCAAAGAGTGGCTCCAGGAATCGGAACAAAGCCCTGAGGCCAATGTGTAAGCTTTGGTGGATATCAGAGATGACGGAAGGTGCTGGATTCTGAGGGAGAACAAGGCGGTCATTTAAATAAAGCCATCCACCCTCTGCCTGTGTGACTCCCTTCCTCAGGAGCGCATCCTTTTCTTTAGGCTGGTAGTCAGGTTTGTAAGACAGGGTAAGGAAAAGAATATTTCCTGTGGGTCTGGCAGCATCAGAGGCTAGCCCCCAGGCCACAGAGTCAGCCCTGGCATTACCCAAGGCCACTGGATCCGTGGAGGTCTGGTGTCCCCGGCACTGATTATGGCGCCCTCTGCTGGGAGCTGGAGTGCTTCCAGGAGTTTGGCTACAAGAGGCCCGTTGACAATAGGGTATCTTTGGTGGTGAGAAAACCTCTTTCTCTCCAGAGAACCGAGTGGGTGTGGGCTATAAGGAAAGCGTATTTAGAGTCAGTATACAGGTTAACCCTCTTTCCTTTAGATAGGTGGAGGGCTTGGGTGAGGGCAATTAGCTCTGCCTTCTGTGAGGTGGTCCCCATCCATAGGTGGGCTGCCTCAACAGTGCTGGTGGAGGTGACTACTGCATAGGCCACTTGACAGTACCTGAGGCATCTACAAGTGAGCTCCCATCCACAAAAAGTGTGAGGTGGGGGTTGGTCAGGGGTTGGTCTCTAATGCCTCCACCATTTCTGGACAGAAGTGAGAAGGAGTCCCATAGTAGGCAGAGGTGGAAGGGAGTGTTGCCGGGTTTAGGACCGGGCTGAGGGCTAGGGTGATCTGAGGGTTGTACAGGAAAATCAGCGGGAAAACCTGAATACCTGAGGGTTAAAGGAGGGAGAGAGAGGGGTGACCAAGGATGTCTGAATGCCTATGTGGGGAGTACACCTTAATGGGCTGGAGAAGAGTACATTTGAGAGCTTCCCGGGTGAGTTCAGCCTCCACTGACAGTGCTCTCAAACATGGCTGTCATCCACAGACAGTGGGATCAAGCTGTTTGAAGAGAAACGCCACTGCCTGGTAAGAGGACCCAACAAGTTGGGCCAGGACACCTGTGGCCACTCCAAAGCTATTTCTGTAAAGAAGTGCAAAGGGCATGAAGGGTCCTGGAGAGCCAAAGTGGTGCCAGTTAGGAGGGCGTCACTAAGGAGAGAGAAGTGGTGTCGGATGATAGCAGGGTGGGATAGAGGCCCCATGGGGGTCTCTTTGGTTGCCTGGTACAAGGGTTTAGCTGTGATAACAAAATTAGGGATACAGTGGCAGAAGAAGCCCACCAGTCCTAGAAAAGAGAGGATGTGGTCTGTTGTCTCTGGAGGCTGTAATTTACATATGGCCTTGACTCAATCTGATGTGAGGGTCTTAGAACCTGGACTCAGCTGGACACCCAAGTAAATAACAGTGGTGGAACACAGTTGAGCTTTAGACAGAGAGACATGGTACCCCAAGGGGCCAAGGAAGTTTAGAAGTCGGGCAGTAGACTGCTGAGATTGAATGAGAGAAGAGCTACAGAGCAGAAGGTCATCTACATACTGGAGGAGCACATTAAGACCAGAGTCAAAGGAGGAGAGATCCCTGGCCAAGGCTTGGCCAAAGAAGTGTGGGCTATCCTGGAAGCCCCGAGGAAGGACTGTCCACATAAGCTGTTCTGCAGACCTGGTGTCTGGGTCCTCCCAGGTAAAAGCAAAAAGAGAGTATGAGTCAGGATGTAAGGGTACAGTAAAGAAAGCATCCTTTAGATCCAGGATGGTGAAATGGGAGGCTGTGGGAGGAACATTAGAGAGCATGGTATAGGAGTTAGTTACCACTGGGTGTACTGGGATGACAGCTTCATTGATGAGGCGAAGGTCCTGGACCAGATGGTAAGTGCCAGAAGGTTTCCGAACTGGAAGAATGGGGGAGTTACAGGATGAGTTAGTTGAGATAAGGAGCCCCTGGGAAAGGAAGCAGGTGATGATAGACTTGAGCCCATGGCAGTAGGTTTCAGTTATAGGAAACTGGGATTTGGAAGGAAAAGAGGCAGTTTTCTTGAGGTGTATCAGGACCAGTGGATGGTAAGAGGCAATTACTAGAGTGGAAATGTCCCAGACCTGAGGATCAGGAAAGGCAGGAACTGGAAAATTCAGGGTGGGCACCTGGGAGGCTATAAGAGATAAAAGAAGGTGAGAGTCTGGAAAGGGTGTGAGGAACAGAAATGCAATTGCCTGGAAGCAGCTGAGGATATCGCAGCCCAAGAGGGGCACTGGGCAGACAGACATGACTAAAAAAGAATGGGTGAAAAAATGATCCGACCCGCAAGGACACAGGGGAGGGGTACTTTGAGGAAAAGAGGGGGCCCTGTCCACTCCTGTGACAGAAATCGGCAAGGGAACTATAGGGCCTGAGTGAGAGGTCACTACAGAAAAGGTAGCCCTGCTGTCCGATAGGAAGGACATGGACTTACTCGTTACCTGGAGAATCAACCTAGGCTCATTGAGTGTCAGTGGGGAGTCTGGCTGGTGTCAGTCCTTCACCAGGCAAAGAAATTCAGAGGCCGGAAGAGATTGGGGTGCCTGAGGTAATAGGGCTGGATGTCTGTGGTGAGGCACAGAGGACTAGCCTGTGCCCGGGCACTCAGATTTCCAATGGCCAGGTTGCCAGCAGAGAGGGTACAGCATGGTGGGTGGCCTGGGGTGTGGGCAGTTTTTAGCTCAGTGACCTTCTAGGCCACACTTGAAACAGGCTCCTGGCAGAATAGACTTAGGCTGGGCCCCTGCAGGGTGGGGTTGATGGAGCCCCAAGTGTCCCTCTGAGGGCATGACATTGGCCTCAGGGCAGCTACCAGGGCTTCGGCATGGTGTGTGTAGCCTTTTGCTGTAATCAAGCCTGTTGGAAAGACTCAGCTGCCTCCTCTCACCCATTAAATACCTTAAAAGCCATGTTGACCAAACCCTGCCAAGGAGTCTGGGGACCAGTTGTTGTTGTTGTTGTTGTTGTTGTTGTTTTCTGATATCTGGAAAAGTTCAAGGCCAGCCTGATCTACAAGGTGAGTTCCAGGACAGATGGGGCTACAGGGAGACCCTGTCTCAAAAAGACCAAAAAAAAAAAAAAAAAAAAATACTGATAAATAAAGTGAGAAGCCAAGACCATCGCTGCTACTGGGGAATAGGGTCAAGGTGCGTGTACTGGGTTATAGCCTCCTGGAGTTGGTTCATAAAAACAGCTGGATTTTCATCAGGCTGTTGGGTAACCTCAGGAAGCTTATCAGAACTAACCGTTTCGTTGGAAACAGCTTCCATGCCTCATAGGAGGCAGGTAACCATGTAGTTCTGCATCTGGCAGCCGGGTTGTCCAGGCTGATAATCCCAGCCCAGTTCCTGACCTGGTACTGCCTGAGCCCTCAAAGGGAGGGCCTGATATTTCACGTGGGTGTCATCTGCATGCTGGTTGGCTGCTCCCTGAATTTGTATATGTTCCTCAGAGGTCAACGTGGTAGATCGGATTACATAAAGATTGTGCCATGCCGGATCCTATGTATGAGTAAGCAGAAGGATGGGCAGAGAAAGAGCCTGCTTCTCCACCTGATCAAAGTCCTGCATAGTAAGTGAAACATGAACCCTAATAATGCTCTCGGCCCCAGCCACCTCCCAAAGGGGGCATAATAGGTTAGTTGTGCCATGTGAGCATGTGTGTGAGCGCATGTGTGAGGCCACAGGAGAAGAATTAGGCGAGGCGGGCCAGTGGGTGTGTGGAGACCAGGGTGGAGGTTGGGGGAGTGGGGTTGAGATGGAGGAGGAGGAGCAGCAGGGTGCAGAGGGGCTTCCTGCAGCCTGGGGGGGGGGTGTACAGCAGCAGGGTCGGGAGGAGCATGGGGGGGGGGGGGGGGGGAGCCTGGGGAGGAGGAGGGGTGGCGGGTAAGGAGGGAAGCCCAGTAACTCCGGTGGCTCTGTCAGGAAAGAAGGGGACCCAGATTTTTCTACTGGCAGGGTGGCCTCAGCCAGCGGGACACAAGCTGAGGAGCACTGGGAGCAGAGATGGGGATGGGATCGCAATTCCCAGAAAACCTGCGTATAGGTCAGTTCCATCCATGTCCCTTTACAGCTACAAAAGTTCTCTGGATCTCTGAGGATGGTAGGGTCAAACGCACCTTCTGAGGGCCACCTAGAATTGTTGCCCAGCCAGGCCTTGGAGCAGAGAAAAGCTAGGCACTTGGGGTGAAGAGACTGGCTAAGGTCCAATTTGGAAAAATTTGTGAGCAGACACTCCAGTATGGCCTGAGGATGAGGCTTTGACCCAGAGCTGCCAATTTTCCACGTCTGGAGGTCACAGGGTGCAGAGGGGCCTCCTCCAATGTACCTCAGAGACCTGGCAGTGGGGGAGGCATGGGGAAGACTTGGGATGGACGTGACTTCTCCCATCCAGCAAGACCCTTTACCACAGAACCTGGCTCTGCAATCCTCCCCCAAAGCAGCAGAAACAGAAAAAGAGCTTTCCCTGGCATTGCAAGGACAGCAGAAATCAGGCAGCACTTGGGAGTCAGTGGTTTAATCCTAACGCTTGGGAGACAGAGGCAGACTGAGTTCCAGGACAGCCAGAGCTACAGGGAGACCTTGTCTCAAAAAGAAAAAAAAAAAGAGGAAATGAGGCAGCACTAAGTGAACTTACCTCAAGTCAAAAGCCAGGTGCATCAGAAATGGAGAGGGGTGTCTCCCAAGCTCTGGGGGCCCTGGGCCTCTTGGGCTGGGTCAAAAATATCCCCTCCCTGTAGGGAGACCAATTGAGATGTGTATCAATGCTAAGTAAAAGGCTGAATCAGTCCAAATTAAGAGTAAACCAAGGCAGGCTTTAATTCAGGGAATTGCTCTCCAGGGCAGATCCCATAGCCCTTTTGGAGTGAAGAACCATCAGAAAAGCACAGGTCAGGGAGGTGGGGAGGGTCTTTTAAAGGTCAGGGGAGGGGAGATAATGAGGTGCTAGAATCAGCCAGTCAGGTCCAGTGGTCTCATAGGAATTTGGAACTACATTCAGTGATTTCTGTGGGCAAATGAAAGCTGCAGAAAGGAAAAGGAGGAAAGGTCCTTATGGTCTATGCCATCTTGGCTCTTTGCCCTCTGCCCAACCTAACATGTTTCACCTGCCCTGTTTCTTACTGGTAATGTGTACATAGGAACACAAATAATATATGCAAATATGTTAAAAGATGACCAGTGAAATCCTTAGGAATGCTCATTATCTACAATTATAAAGAAGGTAAAGATTTAATCTAGCTAAAATTTATAAGTGAGTCTGTACTTATTTTAAGAACATTAAATGCATTAACTGTGAAGCAGATGGAGAAAACTTATCTCAAGTATGTATCCAGAGTCTAACACGTGTTCAATGACATCAGCAGACATACAGGAGGCTACTTTGGGTTATATAGGAAATTCTTACTAGATCCAGCTGATAGGGCATCTCTGGTCACATGGAGCTTCTTTTGCCATGAAGCTGTTAGATTAAAGCCATCTTTTTTTTTTTTTTTTATATTCTTTGAGGTACCATGATATCACTGTTTCCATTCATTCCCTAACAATTCCATTGTTTAAGGAAATGAATAGCTTTCATCAAGTAATCATGCATTCAGCTTAATAACAAAATCTAGAAGATAACATGCCTTAGCACTTCAGAGCAAAACTACCAAGTAAATGACACTTTAATTTGAAATTTTATTTTATTTTGTTTTAGTCTCAATTTTCTTCTCGAATTCTTGTAATGTTCAGTGTGTGGCGTGATTGTCTTTCTATTGTAGTTTGTGACCTAGTGAATCTTGTTGAGGAAATTTTCACCATAAATGTCCATGTATTATGTTCATAGCAGTAGTGATCTATTTTGCCGAAGATCGCTTCTCTTTGTACCCCAGAGAGGAAGGAGGAGAGTGAATCCCTCTAAGGCCCTTAACCTTTTACGTATATACTTTTTACGCTTTCCCTACTTTCAAAACGGATTGACTCTAGTTAAAATGACTTCATAGTCTTGAAAGATGGAAACATTTAACTGAAAAGGTTAAGAGAATTTGGATACGACAGGATTTATATACATAACCTTGGAATCACTTTTAGAAGAGTTTTACATTCTTTTTCAATCATTTCTCCAGGTGGAGAAAACCCTTCCTTTAATATTCACAATGAAAACTTAACTTCTGTTCACCTACTAGAAGGGCCATTTCAGGGTCTGATATTTTAATTTTTATTTATTTCTTTGTGTATGTGCTGTCTGCATATATGTAAATCCACCCGTGTTGTGAAGTGCCCATGAGTCAAGGCATTAGATTGACATGGAACTGGAGTTAAGGATAGTCATTAGCTACCATGTAGGGGGCTGGGAATTGGATTCCTGAGTTTTCTGCAAGAAGAGCCAGTGCTCTTAACCACTGAGCCATATCTCCAGCACCTGGAACTAAGATTTTAAGCTTTGGCAAACTGTCAGTGGAAAAAAAGACAAAGAAAATTTTACTTTTACACTGTCTTTCCTTCCTTCCTTCCTTCCTTCCTTCCTTCCTTCCTTCCTTCCTTTCTTCCTTTATTTTCTTTATATCTTTCTGTATCTAAAAGAAGCATTACCTTCTACTGTATTTATCTTTCAAACAAGAAAAATTAAGTATTCAGAGTTGAATAACTTCTGTGCTCTATAATTTGAGTTCAAAAGCATGTGTATCAATTATAAAATAAGAATATAAGAGAACAAAATGCACTTCATAAAGTAGTTGTAATCTACAGCTGAGAACAAAATGAATACAAAATCATAGTTTTTTTTTTTTTCCACAGCAAGTGGAATGGGGTATTTCAGGTCCTCATTGCTTCCCTGGGGAGAATATTTCAGATCTGGCATAGGTTCACTTAGTTTATAATTTCTGATATTTAAACAAAATGTTCTTTTCTATGCTTCTTTGTAGTGCAGTGTTAAACTTTCTTAAGAAATGTATCCATTATTTCTCTTTTTTTATGATGTAATTTGCTATTGTTCACAATTTTACTAGTTATACATGTTTTTCAAGATAGTTTCCCAATGGAATTTTATTTTATCCTTAAGATAGGTACTCTGCAATTATCTTAATCTGAACTCATAAATCAAATCTGTCAAGCCTTTCATGTTTTTATTGGTAATTTCCAAATTCCATTTAAATTTGTCAATGGATTGTTATTATTTGAAGGACTCAAGAAGTGAGTGAGTCAGAGCTTCAATCTATTATGATTCATAAGCAGCACAACATTTAAGGGCCTATAAGAAATAAATGGATTTATATTCAATTATTCCTCGATTTTAGATGGAAGTACAATGTTTAGATGAATGAGCACGGTGGATAAAAATAAGTTGTCATTACAGAAATAATAAAATGGTAGAAACATGATGAGATTTTCCTTTAAAAAGCTTGATTCTGGCTCATGTGTTATATCATATGTTGTCATTTCATAAAATTAACAAAACAAAAATCTATACTGTTTAGAAGTTTCCAAGTGTGCCCTGGAAGAGAGTCTTCTCTCTAGTAGCTGGAGAGCTAAAGAAGCAGAAAATCAAGCTGGCACCCTTATTATACATTTGGCTGATTTACAAGGCAAATTTAATTCCCAGCCACTGGGAAGAGTGTCAGCAAAGTGAGGGCACTGGTGGGAAAAGGGTGAAGCCTGAAACTTGGGATGGAGATGTGTGGGAGTACCACGAAGAAGATGAAGACTTTGAACCCTTGGATTCTGAGGGATTTACTTCATCAGAGGAATTGATCTCCCCACCCTCAGCAGAGAATGCATCCCCACACCCTGCATATCTGTCCTCCCCACCCTTGCCTGAGGAAACTAATCTCACCTTCCCAAGGGGATCTGCTGTCCCTCAGTGCTCAGCAATTGTTGCCTCGAGACTGATAACCAGACTCAAGGCTAAACAAGCCCTTAGAGGTGAGATAAAAGTGTGGTCCATGAGGAGGCATGCTATACCACTAATGAATATGTATGAGAATGGATTTTAAGGGTGTGGGATAATGTTGGAAGGAATATAAAATTGGGTCCATTCAGTAGAGATTCTAGGTTTAACATGGAAGTTCCAGTGGTTAAAAAATGTGATTTCAGCAGAGGATGAGTTCAATAATCAAGTAGATCTAATGACTTTTTCTGTGGACAGTCAGTCTCTCTCTCCAGCTATCCCTGTTATTGCTCAATGGTCCCATGAACGAAGGTGTTATGGTGGCAGAGATGGAGGTTATGCATGGGCTGGGCAGCATGGACCATCTCTCACCAAAGCTGATCTGACTACAGCTGTTGCTGAGTGCCAGATTTGCCAACATTGAGCCCCTGATATAGCACTATTCCCCAGGGTGAGCCAGCAACCTGGTGGCAGTTTCACTACACTGGACCACATCCATCATGGAGGGGACTTTGTCCTCACAGGAAAAGATACTTATTCTGGTTATGGATTTGCCTTGGACTAGAGTCAGTTAAAGTTAAGTGTTGTAATGTGGGTTGTGGGAACTAAATACAGTTCCTGTGCAAGAGCAGCTGGTGCTCTTAACCACTGAGCCATCTCTCCAGCCCCCAGTGTATAACATCTTTCAGTCATAATTCGAGCCACAAGTACTTACCAGGCTTGCTTCTTAATCATATAATAGCATTCTATGGAAGACTCAATCTAGGAAAACAATTTAAGAAAATATAGCTTCTGGGTCAGAGAGTTCTAGGTTCAGAGAAAACAATAGGCTTTTCCTAAGAGAGGACTAATTCCCAAGTAGAATAATAAAGTTTCAATTATGATTTTGAAAATAATTTCCAAACTACTTTCTTTTACTGATGCGTGCATATTTAGTAACCCATGAAATTGCAGAGGTACTGTTATTTGTACACATAGTACACCAAAGGTGACTTAATGCATTCTTTAGTTAAATCTCTAAGCTTATATTTTTAATGCTACTGCTTTTAAATCTCTGACTTATGAAATTTAATATTGTTTGACTTCCTATTTTGAGACTGTGCTTTAAGATTCTTCAAATATTCTGCATCCTTTCAATGCAACCAGCATGTGATAATGTAAAATATGAATGAATAAAAATAAATGCTGAGTTTCACAGAGATTTCTTTAAAGAAGTGCAATCATTCAATTATAGATAAACGTAGTTGGTTTAGTTTTGGTGGTTTATAATAAAAGATTGATGATAAAGATGCTAAATAATCATTCAATGAAGAAAAACAGGTGGTGATAAGAAATACTAGCAAATGGCAAAGGGTCTTAGTGGTGTTTGAGATGAACATTTAAATTTAAATGGAGTATTTGTCTAGAATGTATATAGAATGTAGATATATATATATCTTCTTCAAATCCCTTCTTATTCATTTGAAGCTCACCTTCCTTGGGAAGGTGCCACACTGAATGGGTTGAGTCCCCATATGTCCTCACAGCCAGGCATAGTGGTATATGGATTTAATCTTGGTACTTTGGAAAAAGAGTCTGGTGGATCTCCATGAGATCAAGACCATCCTGGTAAACATAATAAATTACAGAAAGATAAAAGAAAGTGACTTACAGATATGGTGGACAAGGACTTAGAAAATCTCTCCATTTTGATTCCCTATATCCCAGGTGTCTCTAGATTTAGGTCAGGTTGACATGCTGAACCAACCTATGACATTCCACCCTTTGTAAACTTTGGCACATGTGCTGGATAGCTTTAGTGTCAACTTGACACACCTGAGTTGAGGGAGCTTCAATTGGGGAAAGGCTCCATTGGACTGGCCTGTGGCCACATCTGTGGAGTATTGTCTTAATTGTTGAGAAATGTGGGAGTGCCCAGCCCACTATGTATTGTGCCACCCTGGGCAGGTTGTTGTGTACCATATAAGAGGGCAGGATAGGCATGGGCCAGGGGAGCAAGCCAGTAAGCAGAACTCCTCCATGGCCTGTGCTTCAGCTCCTGCCTCCAGGTTCCTGCCCTGAGTTCCTGCCTTGGGCTCCCTAAGTGATGAACTATGACCCAGGAGATGTGAGCTGAATAAACCCTTTCCTCTCCAAGTTGTTGTTGGTCAGAGTGTTTTGTCACAGCAATGGAAGACAAACTAGAACATCACATAAACATATCATTTTAAAAATAACCTTCTCTTTCTTGTTTGTCCCTAAGAACTCAGGTTAACATAATAATATAAAATACAGTACGCAGTCATTAAAAATACCAATGATTTAAATGTCCAAATTTGCCTTTAAAATCCTAAAAATAAGTGGCATATCTCTTATTCCAAAGAGAAGAATCAGGGCATAATTATAATCAGATCAAAGCAAAAGAAGAATACAGCAATGCAAATTGTTCACTATCAAATATTTGGAACACAATCATGATCTTCTGTGTTCCAATGTACTTGGGAAGTTCTACTTCTCTATCCACATACACAACTTGTCCAATAGGCTCAGTCTGGCTCAACTGCCCAAATGTTGCTCTTCTTGGTGGATGTACCATGTTCCTGACATCTCCAGTATCTTGGGGTTCCACTGCAGCTGAGGCTGCAGCTTCCATTGTCATCTCCTGGCCTGCCTTCAGGGATCCCAACCCTAGAGCACGGTGCCAGGCCTCAGCTGCTTTCCATAAGCCCTCAATATTGCATTCTTCATGCCTTTAAAACAAGAAACACTTGGAAGACTCTTACACACTTCCAAGTTTTGCTAGTTATTTGAGATACTGCCTTAGACTTTCTGGACAATAGCTTCTGTGCTCTGACCCTGAGAAAATACTTACCAGAAAATTTTGCCTCATTGATTCTGGTCTCTTATTAATCACAGCTACTTTTAAGTCCCTGATCCCCAGAATCTGTTGATACAGTAAAGCACCATAAACTTTGCTCCCATAGATTCTGAGTAAAATATGTCACATTGAGTGTTCTGATAATGTCTTTTGCTTCCTACTGAAAGACAACCCAAATGCCCATTGTCTATATATCTTTCAGGGTTGAAATCTTCCAGATCCCCACAGAACTCTGAAAACTCAATAGCTTTTATGGTAGTCTGAATGAGTGCTCCCCATAGTATCTAAGTATTTGATTGCTTGATTCCCAGTTAATGACACTATTTGGGGTGGGACATGGAACCTTTAGGTAGTGTTACCACACAGGAAGAAAAGCATCACTGTCAGTGGGCTTTGAAAGTTCTAAAGGCTCCCAGAATTTCCAGCCTTTCTGTTTTCTATGCTTGCTCAAAGATGAGATGTAATCATTAAGCTGTCTGTCTGAGCCACCTCTTGCCCCAACCCTCCCCTGCCACTATGGACTCTAACTCTTGGGATAGTAACCCAGATAAACTCTTATTGTTTCTATAACTTTCTGTGGTCATGATGTTTTATTGCAGCCTCAGAAGAGTAACTAGTACAGCATTTGGAACTTTTCAATACTTCTATATTCTTCCCCTAAACAAAATAGTAAGGTCTGTCACAGCACTATTCCACCTTCACAGTATTAATTTGTCTTCTATTTTCTTTTCTGTCGCTGTGATAAAAAAATGTGTTTTCATTGTTAGAGAAAAGACTTTTGCCTTCAAAGACATGAAGAAAATTCAGGAAATAGAAGACCTTGTAAAGGCAGATGAAGAGAATATAATGACACAGGTACAGGACTAGGAGAGCAAAAACCTGTTGATCTTGGCAGGAAGCTGGAAGTGACATGGAGATGATTACTTCCTGGTCTTCTGAGAGAGGGAAGACCTGTTATCAAATTGATTTTCAAAGTCACTTCTGAAACAGTGAAATAATACATTGCTTTTATTTTGAGTCATCCATTTGTAGTAACTTGTTAGAAAGGCCAATGAGAAGTCATACTGGGACTAACATTGTCATGTAATTTTAGCTTAGTCACCCTTAGCCTGGTGAAGATAACAGTAAATTAGGGACAAGGGGACAGAACTCCAATGAGAAAACTGGAATCTCAATGAAATAACTGAGGATAGAGATGAAAGTATTTGAGGACAGAGTGGTAACAGTGTAGATAGTAAGAGTTAGATAGACCCTCCATGCATTTTCAAAATAAATTTGCAAGATTTATTAATGGATAACATGTTAACTTGTTACTTGATTACATAGATTGATATGAAAGAGAGTAGTTATGAACACCACAAAATTTGACTTCAGTACCCTGAAGAATGGAGAAGATTATGAGTGGTTTGAGTTAAGAACCAATTCAGAAAATATCAAGTATGAGGTGTATTTGAAGGTATTCAAGCAGGGCCAGTAAATATGTATTTAGGTATGAGCCAGGAATTCAGAGAGATATTCAAGATCAGTAGTATTTTGTGAGTCATCAGCATACAATAGGCATTAAAAGTAATCAGACTGTTTCAGAAAACTTGGCAGTAAGTTTAGATGGAAAAGTTAAGTATTTTGCAACTACAAGTTTAGGATGTCAGAAGTAGGAAGAGGAATTAATAAAACTGAATGGAAATACTGGCCTGTGAAGAGCCAGTAAAAATAAGGAGACATTCATGATGTAGAAACTATGTTTCTGATGGTTAAAATAATGTGAAAATGCAACTGTAAATACATTTAAAAGAAAAACAAGTATAAAAATATTTAATAAGTTGCATACTCTAAAGAAGCCAGCAGTTATTCTTAGCTTTTTATGAGACAAGGAAAAAAATATGACAAATATTTGGAAAAAATTATTGAAAGTGCAAGGAAATTGGTTTTTCTTTTCTTTTTTTTTTTAAACTGGGAAAGAGTTTCCTTTCAATTCCATTAGTTTAGATATGCTTGTTATCTTTGTCAACTCAAAAGGATATTTTTGCATAAGAATAGTATGAGAAAAGGTTATCAGACAGTTCCTGTGGCTGGATTTTCCCATCTCTGTGTGAGAACAGACTTGAGCTGTGGGACAGCAAAAATGAGTCCAAAGAGGATGGAGAGACGATAAGAAAAGAATCAGTGAAGTAATCTTGTTTGTGTCCTACATGTACTAGATCCAGGGCTCTTGGTGAGATTTTATTTTATTTTTTCCAGATAATGTAGATATTGTCCATTGACTCAGCTCAGTGTTTGATCTGAATAATGCAATTGGATCAACCAGGTCCCAGTATGGATTGGAAAGAATGTAAGAAGCAGGATTAGTAAAGGAAATTCATTTTCTAAACAGATATTATAGAAAGTATAGAGAAGCTAGAATAAATAAGACAGTGACCTAGAGGTTGCAATATCAAAAACGATATTACTCCTAGTTCTAAAGGGAGATTTGCTAGACATTGGATCTTTAATGATATAGTGATGCAGTCCATTCTTCCTGTGCAGAGCCAGTTTGGAGTGACTTCAAAAGGAGGTAGTTTTGGAAATACATATTATTATTTCACATACCCATATAACCTTGGTTCTTCTCTTCTTTGACAGAACCCTCCATCAGATGTTAAAATATAATTTTATATACATAATGATATATCTTATATATCTTTTAATATAATTCATGTATGCTACATTAGACTTACTTCAATGGAAAGTATTGTGCAGGAGAAGGAAAAAGCTGACTCATGAAGAGACAAAGAATATGCATTAAATGTCACCTGCATAGATGTACTTTCACTCAGTCTGTTTCATAATTTGGATGAAGAAATAATCCACATCAAATGAGGAAGCTCTCCTTTGCCATTGAAATTTGCTGTGTCATAAACCAGGTAAATTATTATTAAATGGAAAGCCTAGTGCCAGATATGGGATACTTCTTTCTGAGTTGTCAATAAGGTGGGCTTAAATAGCCTCTCACCCCCAAATAATACACCCTATCACTCATGGATTCCCTCTAGAACTAAATGGTAAGACTACACAATCTCATCACAGCATATAGAGAAATCAACTTCTGAAGAACTGACCTGGATGCTCCCTCCCTACTTTTATAGCACCGGAGAGTGCTGAAAGCTAAGAAAGAAAAGTAATCAACAATCTTGTCCAGTTGTGAACTCTGAAGGCTACAAGAACATGCCAGGCTAGATGCTCTTCATGATGCATTAGTGCTCTAATTATTATGGGAATAACCACCCACTTTCCAGTTGGATTTGAGGCATGCCCACTGGAGGGAACTCATGCCTAGTTCTGTAAATGTGGTCAAGAATCCATAGCTGAGGAGACATTAGGCCCACTGTTCTTTTAAGGTTTGGATACATGAACATGTCATAAAACTGCCTTTGAAACCCTTCTATTTATACATGTAGATTGATCCAATTCTCCTTTTGTTAGAGAAGCTGCTTATTGTAATGGACAGTAGATAATGCAGAGACCCATAATGGTCAAAGAAATGAGGAAAAGTAAATGTGGACTCATCTGTCCCAAATATAACATGTACTTTATCCCCTCGAAGGATCAGAGGATATTGGAGAAGAAGGGCAGAAAAAAAAATACAAGAGTTAGAGAATGAAAAACTGTGCCATAAAAAATGTCTTCTGCTCATGATTTGGTGACCATTGCACTCATATAAACTCACCACAGCTGACAATACTTCAGAAGACTTGCACAGGATTTCGTCCATCCTGAATTGGAAAGGGCTCATTTCTTGATAGTTCATGGTTGCTAGGGGAGGGAATATTATTTTCTTGAATGGCATAGTCACTGCTACGAGGTCAACACTCTAATAAATAACCTTGTACCAATGCTAATGCAGACAACTGTAATTAAATTCAGTGGGAAAAGCATACTTACTAAAATCAATGTTAAAATTTCACTACAAGATTTTTTTTGTCTTCAGTCTATGGCATATATGACACCACTGATATCACTAATCTTTTGTTTTTGAGACAAAACCCTTATTATTAAATAAAGAAGCAATCTTTTTTTTTTTTTTTTTTTGGTGATTTTGAGACAAGGTCTCCCTGTAGCCCCAGCTGACCAGGCTGGGTTTGAACTTACAGAGATCTGCCTGCCTCTGCCTCTGGAATGCTGGGATTTAAGGCATGTGCCACCACCACATCCAGCAAAGAAGCAATCTTTTTAAATTGTTTTAAAATTTTATTTTTTTTATGTGTATGAGTGTACTGTCTACATGTAGGTTGGTGCATCCGTGTCATGCAATGCTGTGGAGGTCAGAAGAGGGTGTTGGATTCCTCTGGAATTGGAGTTAAAGACAGTTCTTAGCCGCCATGCGGGTGCTGGGAATCAAACCCGGGTCTTCTGCAAGAGCAGTCAGTGCTCTTAACCACTGAGCCATCTCTCCAGGCCCAGAAACAATCTTCTTAATAAGAAAGACAATGATTGAAAAGAAAGGCAGTCACTAGAGCAGGTAACTTGGAGGACACCAAAAATTTAAAGAAAGTAGGAGCTGCATATGTGACAGGCAGTTGTGACATTTCTGAGAACAATGACTTACATTGAAATTCACTCTTATTTTCCTAAACCAAGCTGTAATATCCTAAGGGCAATGAGGGCTGATGATGACATTTTTATTTTAAATCCCGTGCTTCCAACAGGCTGCATTCATCTTGATTTCAACACACACACATACACACACACACACACACACACACACACACACGAACACACAATAAAAATAAAAGCAAAGTTAATATTCACTTTTAGGACCAATAGTGATTATGAGCATATTCATGGAATATACTGGCCCCTGTGTGCAGTTCAAAATCCACTGTGTTTTCATTTTTTTAAAGGGCTATAACAACCTTGCACATAGTCCCTATCAGTGACTTGGGAGGTTCAGAACATTCCTTTCAAAAAGCCTGTGTGAACAATGGAGTCTGTGTTGGTAATACTTGCTACAGAGGCCCATTTCCACATTCTCTGGCTCCCTTCATTATTCATGATAATAGCATTCCAATAACATGCTGCATGACTTTACATGGAGCAAGTCATACATCCACCAAGAAAGGAAAGGAATAAATTAAAGGTTAATGCCATTTCTTACAGTAAATTGGCACTTTTAAGAAGATGTATTTAAAGGTAGTCTCTAAAGCCTGGTGTATTTATTAGGCCTAGAGTCAGTAGAAAATGACTTACACAATGTCAAGGTGGAGCCCTTCCTCCCAGGAAGAGGAATTATCAGGATCATCCTGGCCAACAGGCCTTTCTACATAACCCATTAACTTATATCAGTTGTGAAGGTTTGGATTTTCCTTGCAGTTTTATCTTAGACAGGAATTCAAATTTATAAATTATGGTAAAGGCATGCTTGTAAGATATAAATATAGCTCTGATAATGAAAAATGCACATTTCTAACCAAATATAAGGTTAGTGAACTACTTGAAAACTCTGCATCCTGAAATTAGGTGATAAAATGTGAGCTTCTATTGTTATTATGAAGACCAAAGAAATTACTCACTTCTCAGGAATACTTCAGTAATCACTTTCTTTTCACAAGCTGCTCTTATCTGAACCTGGAAATGATAGCTATTCTAGTCCAGTCTAATAGCTGACATTCTTCCAATCCTATTTTTAACCATATGTCACAGTTAAAAATTAGTTAAAGCAGGTTAGCATGTCAACTATTAATCTATCAGAACTCCATGGAATTATAAAACTTTTCATAATCCAATCTGTATATTTTACACAATAAGAGAAAGACATTCCAAATTGTAATTTAAATCTTTCAAATTTAACATAATTTAGGAAATTACAAAATTAAGATTTTTTTAGAAACATTAAAAAGGTAGATTGCCATATGTGTGAAAAAAATAATCACCCATGACAATTCTATTGAACTATAAGGTTAATATATTGGTTGGTGCACATACTCCATTGATTTGTTTGTGCTTAGATGTTGCTAGGATAATAAATGTATTCTATATGAATTAAAAAACTCTGGGCAAACAACATTGGTTTTCCAGTAATCAATACTTAGAAAAATGGGTTGGTTGTGACTGTACTTCCTAATTCACTTAAAATATATGCTTGGAGGGGCTGGAGAGATAGCCTAGCGGTTAAGAGCACCGACTGCTCTTGCGGAGGACCAGGGTTCAATGCCCAGCACCCACATGGAGCCTGAGAACCAGCTTTAACTCCAGTTCCAGGGGAAGCTGAGACCCTCTTCTGACCTCCGAGGCATTGCACAACATGGGTGCACAAACCTACATGCAGACAGTACATTCATACACATACAAAAATAAATAAAATTAAAAAAATATATGCTTGGAACATGCTTTGTGGGTGGCTACAATATGTTTATTTATTTATTAACTCCATGTTGTTTGATGAATTTGATTGCTATGATGATATTTATAATTAACTCAAGCTCAATTATCACATCATCACAATGTAAATTTGTGATAAACCTCAGGCACTGGTAGACTAGCCACTTATTTGTAAGTTTTAACTCTAGCATTTGCATAAACTTTAAAAATCCTCAAATAGAATTCACAATTAACTAAAAATAGATGAAATTCCACTACCCAATCTATTCATTATTAGCTTGGAATAGTGACATGAAGAAAAACATCCTAGATTCCAGTAGCAAACACAAAGCTTTATTACAGTTTTCAACTATATTTATAAAGCTTATGATTGGTTTGGTTAAATTTGGTTTGTCTCGCTTTGGATTGGTTTCTCGAGGCAGAATCTGGTTACCAAATCATTTTGTAAATTAAACAGGTTCAACTTTGTGACCAGCCTCTTGCCATAGGATCCGCATCCCATGTTCTTGTCACTTTGTTAAGGTCACTGTGCCTCATCCTTAGTAATACTCTAGTCTTTGTTATTTGATTACTTAAGCAGCCACTGAAGAATATTTAGTTTGGGATATTTTTATTTTAATATTCAACACAGAAAATGAAGTTTGTCAGTCTATTCAGTTTGAAGGCCAGAGACAAGGATTCATTTTGTATGAAATTAAAGTATACTATTTATTTATATGAAATTATACTATTTTATTTTAGACAACTTTTTGTGAGATGCAACCCATATAAAGTAAATATTACGTTTATAAAGTGTGTTATCCAGCCGGGCGTGGTGGCGCACGCCTTTAATCCTAGCACTTGGGAGGCAAAGGCAGGCGGATCTTTGTGAGTTCAAGGCCAGCCTGGTCTACAGAGCGAGTTCCAGGACAGCTGGGGCTACAGGGAGACCCTGTCTCGACAAGACCAAAAAAAGAAAGAAAGAAAAAAAGAAAAAGAAAAGAAATAACATTAACAATAATTAGTAATTTTAGGAATTGTGATTGTTTGCTTTTTAATTAGTGTTTGAGACCTAAGTGTCTATGGGATTGTTCATAAAATAAAAGTTCTTGTGGATGTGGCAAATCATGGCATCTTCTCTCCAGTTAAGACATGTAGGAAGAGAGGAAGAGCAGTTTAGTTTAGTTCCTTGAATGGAGTTCAAGGAACTAAACTCCATCCTGTCATTAACATCATATCGGACTTCCCATTGATCAGAAATGTAACAGTAAAACACTGTTGATCTGACCAGGACATCACCAGGCATAAAGTAGCTTCTTACAATGCAGAAGATGATATGGAAAACTCACCGACACAAAACACACTTTAGCAGAATGCTTACTTTAAGCAAATGCCATCATTTGACTTAGCACACAGGCAGCTCTGGAGCAGCTACAAACATAGAACTCAAGCATTACCTTTTCAAATGACATCATACCCAGTTCTGCTTCCATCTTAAGTGGAAGCAAATTGTATGGTTATTTATCAAAAAGCTAAAATTTATAAGTCTTTCAAATGTCTCCATATAATTGTGAAAAAAGCACATTTTTCTAAAAGGAACTCAACTAGCAATGTATTTTCCTCTTGGTTTGAAGTCTGTTTACACCACAGTTGTCAGTCTTAAACTCTGCAGATCCTACTATTTTCCATGACACTTCCATTACCTTAGAGAAATACACTCATCTGGCTGGATAAATAACTAGAATGGGTGAGAAATAAATTCTAATTTAAAAGAGAATATAAATTTGGAGGTATCACCCTACTTCCCCTAAATCCAAAGAAAGTTAATTTAAGGCACATATATTTTGTCATGCTTAGAAGATATATTATAATTAGTATAATATGCATTATACTGAGAAGCCAATTACTTTACTCTAAGGACATGCCATTGGATTTATCTGAAGTAACAGAAATGCTCAGAGTTAATTAAGGTTGTCTTATGCTAACAAGAAATTGTGTTGTATTATAGAAAGATTTTAGAATGCTAAAAGTTCAATCTATACTGTGCAAAAATTCAAGTAAAGGTTTTATAAGGGATTGGCACAGGACACATATGAACACACCCATAATCTATGCTTAGATCTCTAATTACAATACTTGAAACTTTGTATTTTAGTTTGGAGGATCTCATCATCAGATAATATAAATCAGTTACAAGAAAATTTAGTGATGCATGTATTGGAAATCAGACATGGATCAGGCCTGATGTTTAAATAATTGAGAGATATTTGCTCCTCTTCTAAGTGACTGCAAACTTGAGAGGGGAATTTTATATTCAGACTTTTCAATTATAAAGTCAGACATTGAGGAGAAAACTTCTATTCTGGTGTTTTTCTCTTAAGAAAAAGTACTTCTTTTCCCCAAATTCCATAATAAATATTTCTTCTCCACGATATAGCCTGAATTTGGTTAATGTCTTATTTTATTTTAAATGAAGTAATAAAATCCCATCAAAATGACCTGAATAATGTATAGAAAATGGAATTTATTTCTCACAAAGCTGGGGACTATGGAGTTCAAGATCAAGGAATGGAAAATTGGCCCTTTGGTAAGAGCTGTTGCCTTGTTTTTTGTTTGTTTTTCCTGTTTCATGGGAAGGGGCACGATCTTCCTTGAATATAATTTAAAAAGAATATTAAATACTATATGGGCTCTGCCTTCATAATCTAACTACCATTCAAGACTATCCATCTAGGATCATTACAATGATGTTACATTTCAATGTATGAAGAAGAGATGAAGGGAACCACCCCAAACAGAACAGAGTCATTAAAGTGCTATTTTTAAAGTGGATTCTAACACTCTAGCAAAACAATTTTATCATAATTCAAGAAAGAGTTACTTTTGACCCTGGTTTCTAAAAACGAAAAACAAAAAGAATGAAAATAGAGGTTCCTTGGCATGGAATTGAGGTGTGAAATCGAATGAAGTATCACCCAGGGACTTAAAAAATTGCAGAGGTGACTATGGCTGTGAAATATCCACAAAATATGTGGTCTAAAGATGCCCGAGTGTGTTGCCAGCCCCCTTTGTGTGTGTGTCCATGTCTCCGAAAAATTTAGAACTTCGGAAAGAAGTACAATAAATGTACTAAGTAGGATGTCAAAAATGTTTCTCATAATTTATATTAGAAAATGTTTGTTAACAATCAGATTATTCTACCTCCAAAGGTTTGCCTTGCCATGCATATTAACAGTAAAAGCACTTCTTACAAAATCTTTCATTAGACAAATTCCATGTCTTTTGTGTTTCACTTGATCACTGCCTGTTGTAAAGATTTTGTTATATTTTAACAGTAGTTATAAGTTTTCATTTTAGTTGAATCTTACCTTGTTCTTACCTCATGGTAACAATACAGTTAAGGTGCCCCCTAATCACTTTTCTAGCCTTATCCTGGCCTTCCCTTTCTACCACACATACCATGTGGGTTATCATCCATAAACTTGGCTGATATCATGTGATACATTCCTTATATAGTTCTCTACACAAATTTAACTATCTACTTGACCTTTGCTGTGAAGAATTTCCTTACTTTTTTTTTTTAAATTTTTATTTATTTCTGTATGTGTATGAATGTACTGTCTGCACTGCAGGTTTGTGCACCCGTGTGTGCAATGCCGCGGAGGTCAGAAGAGGGTCTCCGGATTACCTGGAACTGGAGCTGGCATGGAGTTTCCGACGGCTCTGGCGCCATGTGGGTGCTGGGACCGAACCCGGTCCTCCTGCAAGAGCGGTCGGTCTCTTAACCGCTAGGCCATCTCTCCAGTCCCAGAATCTCCTTATCTATGTTACAGCATAATAAATTGATTTTTTCCCGGAATCTAAGAGCAATTTTTGTATAAACCTTTATTTCAACATTATCTTTGAAAATTAAAACTATT
>VZQC01012976.1:3229674-3358024 GCA_009823505.1 Rhizomys pruinosus | reverse complement strand
TATGAATATATATATATATATATGAATGTTTAAATTTTTTTCATGAAATGGTTCCATTCTCTTAAGTGTTAGAAGTCTCAAATGATTATTGTATTTATTTGTTTATTTATTTATTTGACAAGAGGAGAAAATTATTTATTTTAGCTTATAATTCCAGGTTACAGTTCATTGTTAAGGGGAAGTCAAGGCAGCAAATCAAGCAGCTAGTCACATTACATCCACAGGTAAGACCAGAGAGAAACAAATGCACCCATATTGTTTGCCTTCTTGCTTCTCATGCTCAGAAACTTTCTCTACTGTTTATTTTTTTCAAAGCCAATTTTTCACTGAAGCTTTGTGCTTTTCATACAAAATTTCCAATCAAATGTAGACCCGTACCCCCTTACTTGCCCCTCCCACCCCACCAGAACTCATGCATTCTGCCAAACATGTCTTTCATTTTTTTCTCAGTCTCTTTAAAAATTTTCGATGCAGAAGTTTGCTGTTTTGAGCAGAGGTTCACAACTTCAGTCCATTCTTTGACCCAGTCCTTCTGTCATTGTTGATATTGTTCTTGTTATTGTTATTCACTCCAATTTACATCACTCCAAAGATGCACATATGCATGTACATATACCATAGGTTTTAGCATCTTCAGCTTATGTTTATTTTTGTTTATTAGGCTGAAAGGTGTCATGTTTAAAGGCTCCTCCTTGGCAAGCCCAAACTACCATCAGTCCTAATCTTGTGCTCCACACTGGGGTTTTCCCTTCCCATAGTCACCAAATGAGGTCCAGTAAGCACTATGTCCTGTCTTGATCTTCCTGTACTGGTCTCCATCATACAACCTGAGTAGTCCAACAGTGGCAGTCTATGCTCTGAAGAGGCTGAAGCCTCACTAGTAGCTCAGTCCACAAGCTGGATATCTCAGCAGTCCCCATCTGGCACTGAAGGTTTGGAGGATTCTTGGAGAGACATGAGTCTTCAGTCCATACTGGAAGATTGAAAAGTTGTGTCTCATGTTTTTGAAGGGTGGCAAAAGCAGTGGCAGCCACAAGGTAGCTGTATTTGTCAGTAAGACAGGCAAAACAACTGGGTTTTTTTGTTTGTTTGTTTGTTTTACTTTTTGTCTTTTTACAAAGATCTCAAGTTTTATACCTGAAGTACAATTTCTCAGACCTTACCAATTATTTATTTCTGGTAATACTTTCCTTTTGGATGGTTAACTGTAAGGCTACACAGTTAGCCTAGGTTAACCAAGGTATTTATTTTCTCAAAGTCAGTTGAGGATCTGGTCCTCAGGGTTCACTCAGGTTTTGGAGGAGGATGAGGGAGTCCCTGGCTCCTCTTGGCTTTTCATTCACCAGTTCCATCCACTCAAGGACAAAGTCAGGTCTTGCTAGACCAGGATTCCCTTTTTGAAGCATGAGCAGACTTTCCACTTTATAAACTAGACACTGGCTGAAGTTCCATTAATGGATCTCCAAGACCTCCCTGCACAGGAGGACTGGTGATTCACATTTGCATGACATTTCAAGAGATGCCCTCATGCATAGTCCCCTGGGACTTAGTTGACCTCTGAGGGTATGAAACAAAGTTATCCCTTAAGACCTTGGCCAAATTGGTATGGGCAGTAAGTATGGTCCTTAAGCATCCAGAAAGGCTAAGTTACACCAGCCTGATACTTTTAACTACTGTATAATATTTTAGAAAAACTTGGACAAAAGCTCAAGCAGCCTAGTATAAGAAATACTAAGAAGCACTCCCATAAAATAAATACTGTGGTCAGACATAATGTCATGACATACTAGTTTTTTCCTCATTATCCTGATTTTATATTACTCTAAAATATGTATACATATCCTCCACCCATATACCAAAAATTCCTAAGTGTTAAAATGAATGATAGCTTAGTTCTAGAACTTGTTCAATCTTTCTGTATTTGTTAAGTTTTGTTCTGTGTCTCATTATGTGGTTGATTTGGGAGAATGTTCAGTGGGGTGTTGAGTAGAAAGCATATTCTCTTGTATCTGGGTGGAATATTTGGTAGATGTTTGTGAAGTCCATTTGGTTAATCATATCATTCAATTCAGATGTGTCTCTGTTTATTCTTTGTCCAGTTGACCTGTTCAAAGGGCTCAGTGGGACATTGAAGTCCCCTACTATGAGTGTACTGGGGTTAATCTGTGCCTGTAATTCCTGGAGAATTTTCTTTATAAAGTTTGGTGCAGGGCTGGAGAGATGGCCTAGCGGGTAGGAGTGCCGACCGCTCTTGCAGAGGACCCAGGTTCGGTCCCCAGCACCCACATGGCAGCCAAGAACCATCTGAAACTCCAATTCCGGGAGAACTCCAGTTCCAGGGGAGTCCGACACCCTCTTCTGACCTCCACGGCGTTGCACAACACGGGTGCACAGACTTGCATGCAGACAGTACATTCATACACATACAGAAACAAAATTAATGAAAAAAAAATAAAAAAGTTTGTGCACCAGAGTTTGGTGCATATATTTATGATTGTGAAATCTTCATGGCTAATTGTTCCTTTGATAAAGATATAATGACCCTCTTTGTCTCTTTTAATTTTTTTTACTTTGAAGTTTATTTCGTCTGATATTAAGATAGAAATTCCTGCTTTCTTTTTGGTACCATTTGCTTGGAATATTTTCTTCCCCATCCTTTCACCTTAAGTTGGTGCCTAATCTTGAGATTGAGATGGGTTTCTTGTAGAGAGAATATAGATGGGTTCTGTTTCCTAAACTATTCTCCCATCTAAGTCTTTTGATTGGAGAGTTTAGTCCATTAATATTTAAGTTTATAATTGAAAGATGTGTGTTGCTTCCTTTCACCTTATTATCCATTTGCATTTTTGGTCTAGGTTTCTACTTCTGTAGTTATGCTTTTATTTATTTCTCTTTCTAGGTGTCTGGGGATAGTTGCTCCTCTCTTCTGTCCTTTGAACTGCTTCAATTATTGTCTGAAGGGTTGGTTTTCCAGACATGTCTGATATTCTTTGTTCTGCTTCCTCCATTCTACAGTGGCTTTTGGCCTTCCTTTCCTTTTGATTAGATGTCTATCATCTTGTTTATGTCATGGAAGATTTTTCTCTCTCCTTCAACTATAATCAACATTTTTGCTGGGTATAGTAACCTGGGTTGGCATCTATAGTCCTTTAACACTAGGTATACTTTGCTCCACTTTCTTCTTGCTTTCATAGTTTGCGCTGAAAAGTCAGCTGTAATTCTGATGGGATTCCCCTTGTATGTAACTTATTGTTTTTCCCCTTTGGCTTTCAGAATTTTGTTTTTGTTTTGGACATGGGGAGTTTCTTTTCTGATCTTGTCTGTTTGGAGTTCTATGTGTTTCTTGTTTTTGTATGGATTTGTCTTTTTTTAGTTTGGGGAAATTTTAATCTATTATTCTGTTGAAGATCTGATAAATACCATTTTGTTGGGATTCTTCTCCTTCCTCTATTCCTATGATGCAGAGGTTTGATCTTGTCATAGTGTCCCACATTTCCTGGTTGTTCCACTTTTCTGTGTTTTTAAATTTTTCATAATCTTTACTTGAGGTTTTTAGTTGTTCTGTGTTGTCTTCCAGGTCTGATATTCTTTGTTCTTCTTCTTCCTTTCTACAATGTCTTTTGGCCTTCCTTTCCTTTTGATTAGATGTCTGTTCAATTTCCTTTTCTTTTCATCCTGTGATTTCTGTAGTATTTCCACTTCCTTTTAGAGCTTCTCAGTCTCTTCCTGTAGCTCCTTGCTTCCCTGGTTGGTATCCTTTTTTATTTCAACATGGGATCTTTTCAGTGTTTCCATTTCCTTCCAGAGTTTGACATTCTCTCCCTTCACTTCTTTCCAAAGTTTGTGATTCTCTCCCTCTAGGTCCTTCTTTAGTTTGCATTTTCTCTACTTAGTTCTCCAATTTGTTCATTATATTCTTTGATTTCTTTGCATATGGCTGCAATTTTTCCTCTAAGATCTGTGTCCTGGGCTACCTCCAGGGAGATATAACCATAGGAATCTCCCATAGGGTTGATAGAGCTTTAGAGGTTGGTTGGTGAATTATTCTACACTTTCCCCATGTTGTTCCTTCGTTGTACCCTCAGCAAGTAGGTTTCTTTCTGATGTGAATCCCAAATGTTTCTGCACTGTGTAGAAGGCTTGCTTTGCTTGCCTCCTTCAGATACTTTCATTTTTTTCTCCTTGTTTATGGAATATTAACCTGTCTAGGTTTCAGGCTTTAAATTTTGATTATATATTGAAAGTGTTACTCACTCTTCCCTTTCTATTCTGAAGGTTCTCCAAAAACCGGGTAGGGAACATCCCTGTGAGTACCCTGCTGAGCACTGTGCTCACTCTGCTTTCTGCCAGCCAGTTTCTCTAGGTTGTTTCTAGGTCTTGCCTTTTGCCCAGGAATAACTATTGTGATAGCAGTTGGACACTCTCTCAACAATTCCATTTGGGGGGGATACGCCTCGCTTAGTCAGCTCTATGCTTCAGGTGGTCCTGAGAAATCTCCTGTTGTAAGCTCTGTGCACTAAAGTCTCACAGTGACAACAAGCCCACCTTTTACACCAGCTATCAGGGTGACTCCACCCCCACAGCCACACAAGACAATGATGCAATTATCCAAATATCCAGCTGGCTGATATGCTGGCCCCTACCTGTGCTTCAGGTGGTCATGGGAAATCCCTGGATCAAAGCTCTGTGCACTCTCAATTTGTTTGTTTGTTTGTTTTACTCTTACCATATATTAATTCTGACCTAAAGGAAAATAGACGCAGAAAGAGGTAGGAAACACTCAAAAGTGCTGTGGTTTATTTACATGTTTCCATTTAAGTGGCAAGGAAATCTTATAGTGAATTTAGGGACAGTCTTGAGTGGTACTGAGAGGGCCATATGAATTCTAGGATGCTAGAGGCCCTCATCTTGGGGACATCTTGCTTTGAATTTAGCAAAGCTACAGCTGAATCTAGAAGGTTTACTTAATGTGTTAGTCTTTTATTGGTACCATGTATTTATATCTAATTTCATATCTTGGGTTAAGAGCACCTTTTGAATATAACCTAACAATACTACATTAGTGCTCCTCCTGGCAACTGAAATTCCCTGTACCAGGAAGCTATAAATGTGGCATAATCAGTCATAATATGCCTACAAACCAACCTTACAGACTCTTTCATACAGGTAGGACTTTATGTGCGCACACACACACACACACACACACACACACACATATGACCCTCTAACTCCTAGTCTTATATGTGGGATATTTTTTCTATCTTTTGACTGATTCCAACAACTTCATAAACCCTGGTTTTGTTATTAATTACTTTCTATTCATGCAAAACATCCATTTAATCTCTTATGTTCCTCCTAGGAAACAGGTTTCCATAGTTTATGTATGATTTCCATAACTGTTTTCTATGTCACATCTATCAACTTTTATTATTTTCATCTCAAGGACATAGGTATGGTCAACGGGTTTGTTCTTAACAAATTTGATTAAGTAATATAACCACTTCCCTCCCCCCAACTTTTGACAACTTCAGAGTTCTGATACTGGATAAGAATAGATCTAGTTCTCTTAAACTGTTTTTCTTGAGATACATTGTTGTATAATGATTTCATTCATATTTAAATATTCTCTGACCTTTAGGTAAACTCATAAGATTTATAAAGCTAGAAAAAGTTAGAAACTTAATAAATTTACAAGAATTAAGTAGATCTGAATTTTACAAGACTCATAGACCTAAACTCTTGAAGTAGCTGACTGAGAGGCCAGTAGTGATGTTGGCCAAGAGTCCGTCCCACTGCAGAGCTGGCTAGACCTACAGGTAAGACATAAAAGAACACACCCTGACTTATTTTTGCTCTCAGCAGAACAGCACACACACACTTCTTACCGAATTCATCTCAAGACAGGGAGGTAGAACACAGTATCAATTAGTGTAGGAAGATGAGGCAAGAAGATAATAGCAGTACATACAATTTAAGAAGGAAATGCTTCCCATTCATGCTGCTGTACTCAACATTATTTTGTGACAGAACAATTGGTACAAGTGATGGGGTTTCTTATATTCTATTGGGCCTTGATAATTGCTTTTCATCTTTCCATTAGTTACTGAATCTCAAGACTAATTGGCATTTGTTAGAAATAGATGGCAGGGAACATTCAGAGATCTTATCCACCCTTTGTAAAAGAAGTTTTCATTACATGAATTATATAATGGTAACCTTTAAGAGTCTTGCATATTTTGAAAACAGTCTGGAACAACAGTCAAAAAAGTATTGGAGAAGTATAAAAGGGGGTGTTCTGCATAGATGTGTAAAGGAATTTTCCAAAATTATTAGGTTATTGAATGGAAATACTAATACCCAGGATTGACATCTTCCCTATAACTTTGTCAGAGTAGCCAAAGAGGCCACTCAAAGAATAAGGATATTAGCACTTCTTATGACTGTGCCAGAAGTAGATGGTAATTACCCATTGCTGAACATACTGCACACTACTGCTGGACAATAGGAAACCAAGTTGAGAGTCAGATGAAAGACTTTTCTCCATTGGATAATGTTTCTACTGCTGAGTAAAATTAGTCAACAGTAGTTAGAAGTCAACTGGTTAGAAGCTCTGAGTGCTACACTACTAATATGCCAGGCAAGATGTGACCAGTAGTGCAGTACTGGCATAACTGTTATGGGGGCAAACAATTGCTTTGATACTGGATTTAAGTGCCATATCTGGTACTGGACAAAATATACAGCTGCAGAGGTCTGAGAAGCTGTGAAGTTCATGGTGGATGGGATGTGCCTGTAAAATTGCCATCTAAATATTTGTATTTATGTCCATAGATTGCTGCTTTGAAGTAAATATTGGTTACTACAGACTCATGACCAATCTAGATGTTGAGAATATGTGACTGTTGCTGTGTCATAGTGACAGAACTCTAAGCCACATATGAAATGAATAAACAGATATCTATATTACCTTTACAATGCTCAGGAAATATTACAGAAGAAGAGGTAGAAAAAATGGGCAAGGGAATGGAGGTAGTATTATGCTGCTAATTTTTCATTGAAATATTTCTTTCTGGAGAGAAATTCATAAGACACAGGAGGCTAACAAAATTGCTATGCCTCAGGAATCACTTCTGCAAGGTTATATGGACAGTGAACAGTGCTAGAAGAGAATACCTAGGGAAATCATGAGTCACATTAGTGTATGCATCTACAGTTGAGATGATTAGTGGAAAAGTTCATTTTTTTTCTTTAGTGAATACTATCCATCTGTATCTAGCTGGCTCCTGTTTGCATATATTTGTTTTTAGTTAATAAAGCACATTTTCTTTCTACTGAGTGACTAATTATGTAGTCCATCGAATATGGACAATTATTGATAACTTCTTAATTTTAACAAATTATCATGTGATTTTATATTATTATATACTTTTACTTTATCACCTGCGTTCACAAACATTGTTATGTCTATTTTACACTTGGTGAATTGAAATTCCATTCTGAAAACTCCACTGACCTAATATTTACATCCAGATATTGGTAGCATTGGCGATTTTTATATTTATGAATATTTTTATTAGTAGAACTGAACTATTTTCAGCTATGGTAGAAGATATGTGCTTAAGAAATTTTGATCATTCCAGGGTAAGAAAGAATATTTTCAAGCAATTTTTATACATGGGTAAGCCAGTATTATATTGGAAATATATTTAATCTAAACATGCTAAGTTTTATGAGAAGTTCCAAAGCTAAACACAGTATAATGAAACTTCATTTTAATGCATTCTCATTTCATATTTCCTAACATTTACAATTGATTTATTATATTTATATCATACCAAATAACTCGTCATTGTTCAGAGAATATTAAACCAAGGCTTTCATATGCACTTCTAAGCTCACTGTGACAAAAGGAGAAAAATAATCCCAAATGCATGGAAACAATATTCTAGCAAGAATATTTCTCATACTTTGTCCTGGCAAAAGGGTGTTGAGTGTCATATCCATTAGCAATGATTTGTTTTCATTCAATGTCAATTATGAACTAAAAAATGAAGCAGAATTAAAGTGCCTCTGATTTACTTTGGGCCCTAATATAAATGTCAGTAGCATCTCATGTATTTTTTAAGAAAACAAAAATGAAAAACCAGCAATTGTTGGTTTGATATCAAAAGGGAATATGGCATGTAAAGAGGTATCTTCTGTATTTCTATTTTATCATAAAGTTGATTTTAGGTGTTAATGGAATAGCTCTTAGTTCCAGCTCAGTTATTACAACTCCTGTGTTTGAAATATGTCCTATCTTCAGGAATAGGGTCTTACATTCAAGTTCTGGGAGGTCATGAAGGGCTGTGTTAAGTCCCAAAATTATTTTGGGAGTGTCTTGGACTACCCTGACCAATAATTCAAAGGGTGGTTTCCCATGCCTGGCACTGTGATTTTGCTATATAACCATCAGCTATACACATGTACTCACATTTACATTGTCTTTTTAAAAATACTATATTCTATATATATATATATTATATATATATATTGTGCATTTATGTAAATAATGCTTGCAGAGGTCAGAAGAGGACATCAGATCCCCTGGAATTAGAGTTAAGTATGGTTGCTAGCTGCCATTTGAGTGCTGGGAACTGAACCTGGGACTTCTGCAAGAGCAGGAGGTACCATTATCTACTGAGCCATTGCTCTAGCACCATATATATATATATATATATATATATATATATATATGTAGTGTAGCTTATTAAATACTATATTTTCCATTGTTTTTCACACTACTTAAGAATTATTTACTCTCTTTCCTCTCTCTGCCCCTGTATACCTTTCTCTCTAATGTCTCCAGTTAAAGTATATTTTTTTTTCATTCCCCCCCCTTGATAACTCCTTTTCCTACTATCCTCATCTCTCAAGCTCTTTCAGACCCTTTCTTATCATAATTACTTCCATTTTCCTGGCTTCTATATTTGTATCAGGATGTAGGAGCTACAATCCACAAATGAGGGAGAATACATGTCTCTTGTTTCACTGAGTCTGGGTTACCTAAGCATAGTAATCTCTAGTTCTATACATTCACCCACTAATTTTGTGATTTCTTTTTTTATTATTTGCTAAAATAATATTTTAATTTATTATTAAAGATTTCATACATATATGCAATGAATCTTGAAGCCAGTGGTTGGCCCCAGGAGTTCCTTTCTGTCCATGTTAGAACTTTTACTTGACCCAATCAGCAGCTTTTGTGCAGATAATAATAGCTTCTTTGTGTTTATGTATACAACAGCCAAGTCATACCCAGGGAACTGTTTTCACAGCACTCCTTCTCATCCTCCAGCTATTACATTGTTTCAAACTTAACTTCCATGATTTTTGAACCTTGAAAATTAGAGGGCAGGTTGATACATATTTCCCACGTATTATTGAGCACACACAATTCATTCTTCTCAGCACTGTTTTTGAAGCCATTTTAATAGAATTTTTGCAAATTTCTTAAAACACAATTTTATTATATTTAAAACACATTCCCTACCCTGCCATGCATATTTGGCTATGTTTACAATACCACTCATGAGTTCTCTATCACTGAGTAGCCATAAGTCTAATTAGAGAACAGTGATTACCTGCAAGATAACAGTGCACTACTTCGTCAATAGCGATTTTTTTTCGGGCCAGTCATTGCTCTGTTTATTTTGAGTTATACTTGAGGATGACCACCAAGTTTTTTCCCTCCTTGTAGACTGCTATGGATAATATGAGAACTAGTCTCCAGGGAGGAAGCTTCGAGGTTAGTTCTAGCTCCACTGCCCCATGCCTTGTGTTTGAAGTATATCCTGTCCTCAGCAGTGAGGTATTACATTCAAGTTCTAGGAGGTGATCAAGGGCTCTGGCAATAGCCTGTGTTATATTTGGAATCTCTTGGTTAGTGCTTACATGGCCAACAGGCTGATGAGAAGTTTCTCCTGCCTGACACTATAATTATTTGTTATATAGCATTCAAAAAATATATATATGTATTCATCTATATTATATGTCTATTTTTCAGCAGGATTTAAAACCAATACATTTTCTCTGCCTTTTTCATACCACCTAAGCTTTTTTATCACTCCTCTCTCCACCTTGTATAATCTTCTTCCTCCCTCTCCAGTTAAATGAGTCCCAATTCCCCCATTTCTACCTTGATAACACGTGTCTCATGCAACCTGCCTTTCTCAAGCTTCTTCTCATCCATTACTCTCCTGGTGAATTTCTATTTTTCTGGATCCTTTGGTTACATCAATATATGCTCATATTAAAGAATTTGTAGCTAAAGTCTGCAAATAAGAAAGAACATGAACCTCTGCTTGTTTTTCTGAGTCTGTTACTTAGTGCAAAAGCTCCTATTTCCATCCATTTATCTGTAAATTCCATGGCTTCATTATGTTAATCAATGAGAACTCTACTGTGTAAATGTAGATTTTATTATCCATTCAGTAGTTGAGGAACATTCAGTTTGTTTCCATTTCTTAGCCAAAGTGAAAAAAGGAGGAAATTAAAAAAATCCATGGCTTTATAAGTGTCTTTTCAGTACAATGAGACTTTGGGGTACCTGCCAAGGAATGGACTAACTGGATATTATGGTCAATATACTTTTAGATTTTCAAGAATTATCCACACTGATTACATCAGTTTATAATCCCACCAGCATAGCAATAAATGAGGGTTCATCTTTTACCCCATATCCTCACCAGCATTTGATGTCATTTGTTCTCTGGATGTTAGCTATTCTGAATGGGGTGTGATGAAAGCTTACAGTAGTGGCAGAATTGCATTTCCATAATTATTAAGGATCTTGAATACTATTTAAGGTTATTCTTAGCCATTTTTGCTTCTTTGAAAGACCTCTTATTACATTCATAGCTCATGTTTTAAATGGGTCATTTGACATCTTGATTCTTTGTTTTTTGTTTGTTTGTTTGTTTGTTTGTTTGTTTGTTTTCTAAAATCTGGATACTAATCCTGAGTCAGATGTGTTGCTGGTAAAGATTTTCTCCAATGATATGGCCTTCCTCTTCACTTGTTTTCTTTGCTGTACAGAAGCTTTTTAGTTATTACTACAGATTAGGCTGTTGCTGCCCATAGCCTGTCATTCTGTCCCTCTAGTTCTTTTTGGAGTTTGGAAATTTGGACTAGAAAAGTGGTTGAATGCTATAAGTAGAGCTTAATGGGATGCATTCTGGTGGAGTCTCTGCTCAAAATGTTTCAGAGGGAGAGGTTAGAGAGCTGGCTCAGTGGTTACGAACAATGACTATTCTAGGAGAGGACCTACGTTCAATTTCTACCACCCACATGGCAGCTAACTACCATCTGTAACTCCAGTTCCAGGGAATCTGACAACTTCTGACCTCCATAGCCAGAGTGAGTGTATTAGTCACTTTTCTGTTGCTGTAATAGAACACCGTGACCAAGACCTTATAAAAGGAAAAGTTTATTTGAGCATACAATTGACGGTTCCAGGGAATTAGAGTCCATTGTGGCGGGAGGCATGGAGGCGTGATCTGGAGCAGGAAGCAGAGGGTCACATCTCACAAAGAGCACAGGAAGCAGAGAGAGAGAAACTGTAGACCACGAGGCTTGTTAAACTCACTAAGCCTGCCCCCAGTGACACACTTCCTCCAGCACGGCCACACACCCCAAGATCTCCAAAAACAGCGCCACCAACTGGAGACAAACGTCTAAATACCTAGAGCCTATGAGAGACACTCATTCAAACCACCACAGTGAGATACAGGTACACATACATACAATACACTCATAAAAATGCAATGAAAATAACCAATAAGATATTTTTAATGTTCCTAAGGTAGATGGACAAAATAACTAAACAACTGGGATATACTGACAAAGCATCTGGTTTCATTCTGCCAAAAGCCTATAACTTGCCTGAGGCCATATTAAATTATGACAGAGTAATTTCTTAGAATAGGAATTTTCAAGGTAGACTAACAGAATCAGTGGTGTGATTATTAATAATGAATTCTGCAAATATTAAATGTAAAAGACAAGTGCAGGAAACTAAAATATAAAATTCACAGTTTGGAGAGAAAAAACACAGCATCATTAAGCTTATTAATAGCAGATCCAAGACACTGGCTGAAGGAGAGTTTCTCTTCAATAAGGAGATTAGAGCCATTCAGGAAAGGCCTCCAGATTTGCTAATTTACAAATTGCATTGTGCACAATATGACTGACTTCCCTAGAGATGGGAATATTGAACACTTGCTTTAGTTTTTATTTTCTTTCCTCCATCTTTCCTTACTCAAACTTGCATCCATGTCTTTGTTCAGCATATCTGTATGACCACATTCTTAATTACAGAACTTTCTTCAAAATTTTGTTGCCTATAAAGCACTTGCAATGCTTTAGTAATGCTCTTGATTACAAAGGTTATGTTGATGACTGTAGGTTTAATCTCAGTACTGCCAATTTTCCCCCTAACTTCCTGGTTTTCATCCTGTGTGAACAGGAAATTATAAGGATAGCATACATAAGTGAAAATCATCATTTGATACAATTTTCATCAAGAGACCATAATTGTGTTGTAAACGGACAATGCGTCAGGGTCCTTTTGAAGAACTACTCTTGAAATCCCAGTATATTTTCTTGCTCCAGATCCCAAATGAAGTTTTCCATGCCGCTGATTTTGTTTTACATTCACTAAACCTTGAGTTCATTCCCTAGTAATAAACTCAATGTTTAGTGAATAGCAAACATTCATCAGAACAAATGTAAAAGGCTCTGTGTCCTCGTTAGGTAAAGAAAATGCTATATAACTTCTTTATTGACCTTCTGAAAAAGGCTACAAAAAAGGCTGACCATGTCCATTGTTCTTAGAGCTAAGTTATGGCAAAAGCTGGCCAGAAATACATTCCTTTAATACATAACCTAATACCTCCCAACTCACACACAATCTCCAATTGTTGACATAAAACATAGATGATTAAACCAAGATGTGATACTGAAAATCTTATGATTTGATATTGATGTGCAACCTTTGTTCTAATAATTCTTTGCAATTGAGAACTCAGAATAGAAGCATATTCCATAAGGAGAAACATTGCTTGGTCTGCCCTATGTACATGCAGAAAGTTTGAACAGCAGACAGTGTCATTATCTATGCAGTATACCTGGATATTCATGAGCCCCCCTTTTCACCTAATACGTGAAATTAGCAATAGTTTGTGCAAAATTCAAAAGATTAATTGTTCAACATTGTCTTTACTGGCAGATGAGTCTTTACAAATTATTTTTAGATACTTAAAGTTTATCGGTAAATGCTAGCTTGCTTATAAGTAATATATATGTATAGGATGCATCTTTAAAATTATTAATCACTCTAAAACAAAGCCTATTCTGCAATGCATGTAATATACATTGTACATTGTTCATTGTACATAAGATAGCATGGGGCTCAGAAGAATTGTATATTGAACTGTACTTCTATTTAACAAGTGCAGAAAAATTCAGAAGGAAAATGATGATCTTTTCTCTTTTTTTCATTAAAATGAAGATGTAAGATTCCATTCGAAAAAACTTTAGAGTTCACTAAGTTCAAACTCCCACTCAGTGCAGAAATGACCAGTATAATAGTTTTGATAGTTGTTCATCTAAGTTTTGCTTCATATCTTTTTTTTTTAAAGGCATGCGCCACCACACCCTGCATTTACTTATTTCTGAATGTGTATCAATGTACTGTCTGCATGCAAGTTTGTGCACTGGTGTCGTGCAATGCCGCGGAGGTCAGAAGAGGGTGTCGGATTACCCCGGAACTCGAGTTCTCCTGGAATTGGAGTTTCAGACGGTTCTCGGCCGCCATGTGGGTGCTGGGGATCGAACCCGGTTCCTCTGTAAGAGCGGTCGGCGCTCTTAACCGCTAGGCCATCTCTCCAGCCCCTTTGCTTCATATCTTAAAGTGAATATAGCCTTACCTTGCTTATTCCATTTGGAGTAGTTGTAGTGGACTCTTCAGCTTATTGAGAATAAATTCAGTTTACTGTAATTTTAAAACTGTGCCTATGATTCTTTTTTTTTTTAATTTATTTTTATTGATGCTTTGTGTATTTCATACATCATTTTCCAATTCAGTTCAGGCATATATCCCCTTCCCTTCCCCCCCACCCCACCCCTACCCATCGCAGATCGTGCATTCTGCCATAAGTTTTCTGCATCTTTCTCTGCTTTTTTGTTTTGTTTTGTTTTCATTTTTTTAACAATAGGTGATAATTCGTGAGTACAAGCATCCTTCATGTAAAACCAATTTGCAAGCAGTTGTGCCCAAACCGACACAGCTCATGGGTCCCACACCTAATTCTTCTTTGCCTATATTTCTCTCAGCCTTTGAAGAAAATTTCTGCGCCCAGTAAATTTCTTCAAGCCCTTGTAAGTGTCCTTCATAGTTTATGATTTTTCAGAAATAATCATGTCGTACTAACTCTATTCAGGCATTGGACTCTAATTAAAAATCAATGATAAATGTGCACAATATTTGATACATGATTTCACTACATGTACAGAATAACACACCAAGTTGGCTTTGTGTTTCCAGTTAATTCAGGTAAAGATCAAATGAATCTTTTTTAACAATTATTTCTAATGTCTTCTTTTTGGAATGAAAAACCAATAAAATCTTTTGATAAAGAGCTAGTCCCCCTTATTCTGTACTGATTTACCAGTTGTTTAAAGACTATGTGTAGAACTTTTTACTTACCCTTATTATTATGCATTTTATTTTAGAGTTGATTACTGTGGTAATTTGAGATGTACTTTGTGTGTTCCATGAAGGTCTGCTGCCTGATGCTGATCCTAGCTCTACAATTCACTCACCATGTATTTTGTGAGAAAGACAACCAGCCTCATTAAACTCACCCATCTGTAAAATGTATCTCTTCATAAATTAGACAAAGTTTGCACACTGCTAAAGGAAGTGGCTTGCACTTAAAATTTTTAACTTTAATTTTAATATATTTTTATTTTTATTAATTCTTTTCATACATCATGCATCATTTCTCAACCCAATTTAGACTGATTTTCCTTTCCACGCCCCCCACCCCACCTGATTTCATGCACTCTGACATACATGTCTTGCAGCTTTTTCTGAGTCTTTCCAGAGTTTTTTTTCAAAGCAGAAGATTATTGGTTTGGGGAGAACTTCACTGTTTCAGTCAGTTTTGTTCCAGTTCTTTTGTTGTTGTTACCTCCAACTTGTATTGCTTCAACATATGCATATATATGTCTCACCTATACTAAAATTATGTCATCTGAAAACAAACTGTATGTTATTTCCAAATCATATTTCAGGATTCATATTTTTCCCTTTTGATTTTCTATTACTCTAAAATATGCCTACATACCCTCCATCCATATACCAAGATTCCAAAGTCTGAAAATAAGTGGTAGGTTAATTCTAGAACCTGTTAAGAGAGTCACATTATAAGAGCACTTGTTATCTGACAAGGACTATTAACATTAACAGATAACAAGGAATATAACATTAACATTGCTCAGTTTGCCTTACGACTAGGTACTTGGTGCTAGCATCCACAGATGAGGGATACTATTCATCACTTGTTTTTCTTGGACTGTGTTATTGCACTTAACATAATATCTTCTAGTTCCATCCATTTACCTGCAAATTTCATGATGTCATCTTTCTTTACTGCTGCTTAGAACTCCATTGTGTAGATATACCACATTTTCTCTATCCACTCATTGGTTGAGGGTCCTCAATGTAATCAAAGCCATATACAAAAAAAATGTTGTTTTTAATTCAGTTTAAGGGCTAAGGAGATGGCTGTGTGGGTAAAGGCCTCCAAACATGATGCCCTTAGCTGGAATACTGGAGCCCACATGGGGAAAAAAGAGAACCATTTCCTATAAGTTGTGTGTTGGCCTCCACATGTACAATTATATATATTATATTATATATATATATATATAGTTGATAATGGAAGAAACAATACAGTTGGAGGTAACAACACAAAAAGAACTGGAACAAAACTGACTGAAACAGTGAAGTTCTCCCCAAACAATAATCTTCTGCTTTGAAAAAAAAACTCTGGAAAGACTCAGAAAAAGCTGCAACACATGTATGTCAGAGTGCATGAAATCAGGTGGGGTGGGGGGCGTGGAAAGGAAAATCAGTCTAAATTGGGTTGAGAAATGATGCATGATGTATGAAAAGAATTATAAAAAATAAAAATATATTAAAATTAAAGTTAAAAATTTAAGTGCAAGCCACTTCCTTTAGCAGTGTGCAAACTTTGTCTAATTTATGAAGAGATACATTTTACAGATGGGTGAGTTTAATGAGGCTGGTTGTCTTTCTCACAAAATACATGGTGAGTGAATTGTAGAGCTAGGATCAGCATCAGGCAGCAGACCTTCATGGAACACACAAAGTACATCTCAAATTACCACAGTAATCAACTCTAAAATAAAATGCATAATAATAAGGGTAAGTAAAAAGTTCTCACATAGTCTTTAAACAACTGGTAAATCAGTACAGAATAAGGGGGACTAGCTCTTTATCAAAAGATTTTATTGGTTTTTTCATTCAAAAGAAGACATTAGAAATAAATTGTTAAAAAAGATTCATTTGATCTTTACCTGAATTAACTGGAAACACAAAGCCAACTTGGTGTGTTATTCTGTACATGTAGTGAAATCATGTATCAAATATTGTGCACATTTATCATTGATTTTTAATTAGAGTCCAATGCCTGAATAGAGTTAGTACGACATGATTATTTCTGAAAAATCATAAACTATGAAGGACACTTACAAGGGCTTGAAGAAATTTACTGGGCGCAGAAATTTTCTTCAAAGGCTGAGAGAAATATAGGCAAAGAAGAATTAGGTGTGGGACCCATGAGCTGTGTCGGTTTGGGCACAACTGCTTGCAAATTGGTTTACATAGAATGGCTTGTACTCACGAATTATCACCTATTGTTAAAAAAATGAAACAAACAAAACAAAAAAAGCAGAGAAAGATGCAGAAAACTTATGGCAGAATGCACGATCTGCGATGGGTAGGGGTGGGGTGGGGGGGAAGGGAAGGGGATATATGCCTGAACTGAATTGGAAATGATGTATGAAATACACAAGCAGGGGCTGGAGAGATGGCCTAGCGGTTAAGAGCGCCGACGCTCTTACAGAGGGACCCGGTTCGATCCCCAGCACCCACATCTCGGCCAAAAACCGTCTGAAACTCCAATTCCAGGAGGACCCAGTCCAGGGGAAGCTGACACCCTCTTCTGACCTCCGCGGCATTGCACGACACGGGTGCCCACCTGCATGCAGACAGTACATTCTACACATACCGAAATAAATAAATTTAAAAAAAAAAAAAGAAATACACAAAAGCATCAATAAAAATAAATTTAAAAAAAAAAAAGAATCATGGCACAGTTTAAAAATTACAGTAAACTGAATTTATTCTCACATAAGCTGAAGAGTCCACTACAACTACTCCAAAGGAATAAGCAAGGTATAGGCTATATTCACTTTAGATATGAAGCAAAGGGGCTGGAGAGATGGCCTAGCGGTTAAGAGCGCCGACCGCCTCTTACAGAGGAACCGGGTTCGATCCCCAGCACCCACATGGCGGCCGAGAACCGTCTGAAACTCCAATTCCAGGGAGAACTCGAGTTCCGGGGTAATCCGACACCCTCTCTTCTGACCTCCGCGGCATTGCACGCACCAGTGCACAAACTTGCATGCAGGCAGTACATGATACACATTCAGAAATAAGTAAATGCAGGGTGTGGTTGGCGCATGCCTTTAAAAAAAAAAGATATGAAGCAAAACTTAGATGAACAACTATCAAAACTATTATACTGGTCATTTCTGCACTGAGTGGGAGTTTGAACTTAGTGAACTCTAAAGTTTTTTCGAATGGAATCTTACATCTTCATTTTAATGAAAAAAAGAGAAAAGATCATCATTTTCCTTCTGAATTTTTCTGCACTTGTTAAATAGAAGTACAGTTCAATATACAATTCTTCTGAGCCCCATGCTATCTTATGTACAATGAACAATGTACAATGTATATTACATGCATTGCAGAATAGGCTTTGTTTTAGAGTGATTAACAATTTTAAAGATGCATCCTATACATATATATTACTTATAAGCAAGCTAGCATTTACCGATAAACTTTAAGTATCTAAAAATAATTTGTAAAGACTCATCTGCCAGTAAAGACAATGTTGAACAATTAATCTTTTGAATTTTGCACAAACTATTGCTAATTTCACGTATTAGGTGAAAAGGGGGGCTCATGAATATCCAGGTATACTGCATAGATAATGACACTGTCTGCTGTTCAAACTTTCTGCATGTACATAGGGCAGACCAAGCAATGTTTCTCCTTATGGAATATGCTTCTATTCTGAGTTCTCAATTGCAAAGAATTATTAGAACAAAGGTTGCACATCAATATCAAATCATAAGATTTTCAGTATCACATCTTGGTTTAATCATCTATGTTTTATGTCAACAATTGGAGATTGTGTGTGAGTTGGGAGGTATTAGGTTATGTATTAAAGGAATGTATTTCTGGCCAGCTTTTGCCATAACTTAGCTCTAAGAACAATGGACATGGTCAGCCTTTTTTGTAGCCTTTTTCAGAAGGTCAATAAAGAAGTTATATAGCATTTTCTTTACCTAACGAGGACACAGAGCCTTTTACATTTGTTCTGATGAATGTTTGCTATTCACTAAACATTGAGTTTATTACTAGGGAATGAACTCAAGGTTTAGTGAATGTAAAACAAAACCAGCGGCATGGAAAACTTCATTTGGGATCTGGAGCAAGAAAATATACTGGGATTTCAAGAGTAGTTCTTCAAAAGGACCCTGACGCATTGTCCGTTTACAACACAATTATGGTCTCTTGATGAAAATTGTATCAAATGATGATTTTCACTTATGTATGCTATCCTTATAATTTCCTGTTCACACAGGATGAAACCAGGAAGTTAGGGGGAAAATTGGCAGTACTGAGATTAAACCTACAGTCATCAACATAACCTTTGTAATCAAGAGCATTACTAAAGCATTGCAAGTGCTTTATAGGCAACAAAATTTTGAAGAAAGTTCTGTAATTAAGAATGTGGTCATACAGATATGCTGAACAAAGACATGGATGCAAGTTTGAGTAAGGAAAGAGTGAGGAAAGAAAATAAAAACTAAAGCAAGTGTCAATATTCCCATCTCTAGGGAAGTCAGTCATATTGTGCAAATGCAATTTGTAATTAGCAAATCTGGAGGCCTTTCCTGAATGGCTCTAATCTCCTTATTGAGGAGAAACTCTCCTTCAGCCAGTGTCTTGGATCTGCTATTAATAAGCTTAATGATGCTGTGTTTTTTCTCTCCAAACTGTGAATTTTATATTTTAGTTTCCTGCACTTGTCTTTTACATTTAATATTTGCGAATTCATTATTAATAATCCACCACTGATTCTGTTAGTCTACCTTGAAAATTCCTATTCTAAGAAATTACTCTGTCATAATTTAATATGGCCTCAGGCAAGTTATAGGCTTTTGGCAGAATGAAACCAGATGCTTTGTCAGTATATCCCAGTTGTTTAGTTATTTTGTCCATCTACCTTAGGAACATTAAAAATATCTTATTGGTTATTTTCATTGCATTTTTATGAGTGTATTGTATGTATGTGTACCTGTATCTCACTGTGTGTGGTTTGAATGAGTGTCTCTCATAGGCTCTAGGTATTTAGACGTTTGTCTCCAGTGGTGGCGCTGTTTTTGGAGAACTTGGGGTGTGTGGCCGTGCTGGAGGAGTGTGTACTGGGGGCAGGCTTAGGAGTTTAACAAGCCTCGTGGTCTACAGTTTCTCTCTCTCTGCTTCCTGTGCTCTTTGTGAGATGTTACCCTCTGCTTCCTGCTCCAGATCACGCCTCCATGCCTCCCGCCACAATGGACTCTAATTCCCTGATGACCGTCAATTGTATGCTCAAATAAACTTTTCCTTTATAATGTCTTGGTCACGGTGTTCTATTACAGAAGTAGAAAGTGACTAATACACTCACTCTGGCTATGGAGGTCAGAAGTTGTCAGATTCCCTGGAACTGGAGTTACAGTGGTGTTAGCTGCCATGTGGGGTGTAGAAATTGAACGTAGGTCCTCTCCTAGAATAGTCATTGTTTCGCACTCTGAGCCAGCTCTCTAACCTCTCCCTCTGAAACATTTGAGCAGAGACTCCACCAGAATGCATCCCATTAAGCTCTACTTATAGCATTCACCACTTTTCTAGTCCAAATTTCCAAACTCAAAAAGACTAGAGGGACAGAATGACAGGCTATGGGCAGCAACAGCCTATCTGTAGTATACTAAGCTTCTGTACCGCCAAGAAACAAGTGAAGGGGGCCATTCATTGGAGAAAATCTTACCAGCACACATCGACTCAGGATTAGTATCCAGATTTTAGAAAAACAAACAAACAAACAAACAAACAAACAAAAAACAAAGAATCAAGATGTCAAATGACCCATTTAAAACATGAGCTATGAATGTAATAAGAGGTCTTTCAAAGAAGCAAAAATGGCTAAGAATAACCTTAAATAGTATTCAAGATCCTAATAATTATGGAAATGCATTCTGCCACTACTGTAAGCTTTCATCACCCCATTCAGAATAGCTAACATCCAGGAACAAATGACATCCATGCTGGTGAGGATATGGGGTAAAAGATGAACCCTCATTTATTGCTATGCTGGTGGGATTATAAACTGATGTAATCAGTGTGGATAATTCTTGAAAATCTAAAAGTATATTGACCATAATATCCAGTTAGTCCATTCCTTGGCAGGTACCCCAAAGTCTCATTGTACTGAAAAGACACTTATAAAGCCATGGATTTTTTTTTATTTCCTCCTTTTTTCCTTTTTAAAAATGAAAACAAACTGAATGTTCTCAACCACTGAATGGATATAAAATCTACATTTACACAGTAGAGTTCATTGATTAACATAATGAAGCCATGGAATTTACAGTAAAATGGATGGAAATAGGAGCTTTTGCACTAAGTAACAGACTCAGAACAACAGAGAGTTCATGTTCTTTCTTATTTGCAGACTTTAGCTACAAATTCTTTAATATGGCCTATATTGATGTAACCAAAGGATCCAGAAAAATGAAATTCCCAGAGAGTAATGGATGAGAAGAAGCTTGAGAAAGGCAGGTTGCATGGCACGTGTTATCAAGAGTAGAAATGGGGGAATTGGGACTCATTTAACTGGAGAGGGAGGAGAAGATTATACAGGTGGAGAGAGGAGTGATAAAAAAGCTTAGGTGGTATGAAAAAGGCAGAGAAAATGTATTGGTTTTATCCTGCTGAAAAATAAGACTATAATATGTGTAGATAATACATATATATTTTTTTGATGCATTATAACAAATAATTATGTGTCAGGCAGGAGAAACTTCTCATCAGCCTGTGGCCTGTAAGCAACAACCAAGAGATTCCAAATATAACACAGGCTTGCCAGACCCTTGATCACTCCTAGAACTTGAAAGTAAACCTACTGCTGAGGACAGGATATACTTCAAACACAAGGCATGGGGCAGTGGAGCTAGAAACTAACCACGAAGCTTCCTCCCTGGAGACTAGTTCTCATATTATCCATAGCAGTCTACAAGGAGGGAAAAAACTTGGTGGTCATCCTCAAGTATAACTCAAAATAAACAGAGCAATGACTGGCCCGAAAAAAAATCGCTATTGACGAGAGTAGTAGTGCACGTTATCTTGCAGGTATGACTGTTCTCTAATTAGACTTATGCTACTCAGTGATAGGACTCATGATGGGTATTGTAAACCTAGCCAAATATGCATGCAGGGTAGGGAATGTGTTTTAAATATAATAAAATTGTGTTTTAAGAAATTTGCAAAAATTCTATTAAATGGCTTCAAAAACAGTGCTGAGAAGATGAATTGTGAGTGCTCAATAATACGTGGGAAATATGTATCAACCTGCCCTCTAATTTTCAAGGTTCAAAAATCATGGAAGTTAAGTTTGAAACAATGTAATAGCCGGAGGATGAGAAGGAGTGCTAGTGAAAAACAGTTCCCTGGGTATGACTTGGCTTTTGTTTACATAAACACAAAGAAGCTATTATTATCTGCACAAGCTGCTGATTGGGTCAAGTAAAAGTTCTAACCTGGCAGAAAGGAACTCCTGGGGCCAACCACTGGCTTCAGATTCATTGCATTATGTATGAAATCTTTAATAATAATTAAAATTATATTTAGCAAATAAATAAAAAGAAGATCACAAAAATTAAGTGGGTGACTGGTCATAGAAAACTAGAGATTACTATTGCTTAGGTAACCCAGACTCAGTGAAACAAGAGACATGTATTCTCCCTCATTTGTGGATTGTAGCTCCTACATCCTGATACAAATATAGAAGCCAGGAAAATGGAAGTAATTATGATAAGAAAGGGTCTGAAAGAGCTTGAGAGATGAGGATAGTAGGAAAAGGAGTTATCAAGGGGGGGGAGGGAATGAAAAAAAATATATACTTTAACTGGAGACACTTGAGAGAAAGGTATACAGGGCAGAGGCGCGAAAGACGAGTATACTATAATTCTTAATGTAGTTGTGAAAAACAATGGAATAATATAGTATTGATAAGCTACACTATCTTAATATATATTATATATATATATACTATATCTATATATTGCTGAGAGCAAGGCCTCAGTAGATAATGACCTTCCTGTCTGCTGGCAGAAGTCCCAGGTTCAGTTCCCCAGCACTCAATGGCAGCTAGGCAACCATACTTAACTTCTATTTCCAGGGGACGTGATGTCCTGCTTCTGACCTCTGCAAGCATTATACATTACATTCCACACCACTATATATATTATATATATATATATATATATACTATATCATATATAAGTATCTTTTAAAAAGACTAATTGTAATGTGAGTACTGGTTAGCTGATGGTTATATAGCAAAAAATCCAGTGCCAGGCATGGGAAACCACCCTTTGAATTATTGGTCAGTGTAGCGTCCAAGGACACTCCCAAAATAATTTTGGGACTTAACACAGCCCTTCATGACCTCCCAGAACTGAATGTAAGACCCCTATCCTGGAAGTGGGAAACATATTTCAAACACAGCAGTTGTAATAACTGAGCTGGAACTAAGAGCTATTCCATTAACACCTAAAATCAACTTTATGATAAAATAGAAATACAGAAGATACCTCTTTACATGCCATATTCCCTTTTGATATCAAACAACAATTGCGGTTTCATTTTTGTTTTCTTAAAAAATACATGAGACTAGCTACTGACATTTATATTAGGGCTCCAAAGTAAATCAGAGGCACTTTAATTCTGCTTCATTTTTTAGTTATAATTGACAGTTGAATGAAAACAAATCATTGCTAATGGATATGACACTCAACACCCTTTTGCCAGGACAAAGTATGAGAAATATTCTTGCTAGAATATTGTTTCCATGCATTTGGGATTATTTTTCTCCTTTTGTCACAGTGAGCTTAGAAGTGCATATGAAAGCCTTGGTTTAATATTCTCTGAAATAATGACTTGAGTTATTTGGTATGATATAAATATAATAAATCAATTGTAAATGTTAGGAAATATGAAATGAGAATGCATTAAAATGAAGTTTCATTATACTGTGTTTAGCTTTGGAACTTCTCATAAAACTTAGCATGTTTAGATTAAATATATTTCCAATACTAATACTGGCTTACCCAGTATAAAAATTGCTTGAAAATATTCTTCTTACCTGGAGATGACAAAATTTCTTAAGCACATATCTTCCTACCATGCTGACAAATAGTTCAGTTCTACTACTACAAATATTCCATAAATATAAAAATCGCCAATGCTACCAATATCTGGATGTAAATATTAGGTCAGTGGAGTTTTCAGAATGGAATTTCAATCACCAGTGTTGTAAAATAGACATAAAACAATGTTTGTGAACGCATGGTGATAATAGTAAAGTATATAATAATATAAATCCCCTTGATATATAATGTGTTAAAATAAGAAAGGGATCAATAATTGTCCATATTCGATGGACTACATAATTAGTCACTCAGTGAAAAAAATGTGTGCTTTTATAACTAAAAAACAATATATGCAAACAGGAGCCAGCTAGATACAGATGGATAGTATTCACTAAAGAAAAAAAATGAACTTTTTCCACTAATCATCTCAACTGTAGATGCATACACTAATGTGACTCATGATTTCCCTAGGTATTCTCTTCTAGCACTGTTCACTGTCCATATAACCTTGCAGAAGTGATTCCTGAGGCATAGCAATTTTGTTAGCCTCCTGTGTCTTATGAATTTCTCTCCAGAAAGAAATATTTCAATGAAAAATTAGCAGCATAATACTACCTCCATTCCCTTGCCCATTTTTTCTACCTCTTCTTCTGTAATATTTCCTGAGCATTGTAAAGGTAATATAGATATCTGTTTATTCATTTCATATGTGGCTTATAGTTCTGTCACAATGACACAGCAACAGTCAATATTCTCACATCTAGATTGGTCATGAGTCTGTAGTAACAATATTTACTTCAATAGCAGCAATCTATGGACATAAATACAAAATATTTAGATGGCAATTTTACAGGCACATCCCATCCACCATGAACTTCACAGCTTCTCAGACCTCTGCAGCTGTATATTTTGTCCAAGTACCAGTCATGGCACTTAAATCCAGTATCAAAGCAATTTGTTTGCCCCCATAACAGTTATGCCAGTACTGCACTACTGGTCACATCTTGCCTGGCATATTAGTAGCGTAGCACTCAGAGCTTCTAACCAGTTGACTTCTAACTACTGTTGACTAATTTTACTCAGCAGTAGAAACATTTATCCAATGGAGAAAAGTCTTTCATCTGACTCTCAACTTGGTTTCCTATTGTCCAGCAGTAGTGTAGCAGTATGTTCAGCAATGGGTAATTACCATCATACTTCTGGCACAGTCATAAGAAGTGCTAATATCCTTATTCTTTGAGTGCTCTTTGGCTACTCTGACAAAGTTATAGGGAAGATGTCAATCCTGGGTATTAGTATTTCCATTCAATAACCTAATAATTTTGGAAAATGCCTTTACACATCTATGCAGAACACCCCCTTATTATACTTCTCCAATACTTTTTTGACTGTTGTTCCAGACTGTTTCAAAATAAATGCAAGACTCTTAAAGGTTACCATTATATAATTCATGTATGAAAACTTTTACAAAGTGGTGGATAAGATCTCTGAATGTTCCTGCCATCTATTTCTAACAAATGCCAATTAGTCTTGAGATTCAGTAGCTAATGGAAAGATGAAAAGCAATTATCAAGGCCCAATAGAATATAAGAAACCCCATCACTTGTACCAATTGTTCTGTCACAAAATAATGTTGAGTACAGCAGCATGGATGGGAAGCATTTCCTTCTTTAAATTGTATGTACTGCTATTATCTTTCTTGCCTCCTCTCTCCTACACTATTGATACTGTGTTCTACCTCCCTGTCTTGAGATGAATCGGTAAGTGGTGTTGTGCTGTTCTGCTGGAGCAAAATAAGTCAAGGGTGTGTTCTTTTATGTCTTACCTGTAGGTCTTCCAGCTCTGCAGTGGGACGGACTCTTGGCAACATCATACTGGCTCTCAGTCAGCTACTTCAAAGTTTTTAGTCTATGAGTCTTCGTAAAATTCAGATCTACTTATCTTGTAAATTTATTAAGTTTTAATTTTTCTAGTTTTATTTTATTTTTTTTGTTGTTCCTAGAAGGTCAAAGAATATTTAAATATGAATGAAATCTTATAAACAATGATATAAGAAAAACAGTTTAAGAGAAATAGATCTATTCTTATCCAGTATCAGAACTCTGAAGTTGTCAAAAGTTGGGGGGAGGGAAGTGGTTATATTACTTAATCAAATTTGTTAAGAACAAACCCGTTGACCATACCTATGTCCTTGAGATGAAAATAATAAAAGTTGATAGATGTGACATAGAAAACAGTTATGGAAATCATACATAAACTATGGAAACCTGTTTCCTAGGAGGAACATAAGAGATTAAATGGATGTTTTGCATGAATAGAAAGTAATTAATAACAAAACCAGGGTTTATGAAGTTGTTGGAATCAGTCAAAAGATAGAAAAAATATCCCACATATAAGACTAGGAGTTAGAGTAGTTCATATGTGGTGTGTGTTGTTGTGTGTGTGTGTGTGCGCACATAAAGTCCTACCTGTATGAAAGAGTCTGTAAGGTTGGTTTGTAGGCATATTATGACTGATTATGCCACATTTATAGCTTCCTGGTACAGGGAATTTCAGTTGCCAGGAGGAGCACTAATGTAGTATTGTTAGGTTATATTCAAAAGGTGCTCTTAACCCAAGATATGAAATTAGATATAAATACATGGTACCAATAAAAGACTAACACATTAAGTAAACCTTCTAGATTCAGCTGTAGCTTTGCTAAATTCAAAGCAAGATGTCCCAAGATGAGGGCCTCTAGCATCCTAGAATTCATATGGCCCTCTCAGTACCACTCAAGACTGTCCCTAAATTCACTATAAGATTTCCTTGCCACTAAATGGAAAAAAACCATGTAATAACTAATAAACCACAGCACTTTTGAGTGTTTCCTACCTCTTTCTGAGTCTATTTTCCTTTAGGTCAGAATTAATATATGGTAAGAGTAATAAAACAAACAAACACACAAATGAGGTGCCACAGAGCTTTGATCATGGATTTTTCCCATGACCACCTGCAGCACAGGTAGGGGCGCATATCAGCCAGCTGGATATTTGGATAATTGCATCATTGTCTTGTGTGGCTGTTGGGGGTGGAGTCACCCTGATAGCTGGTGTAAAAGGTGGGCTTGTTGTCAATGGGGGACTCGAGTGCACAGACTTAGATCAGGGGATTTCTCCGGACCACCTGCTGAAGCATAGAGCTGATAAGCGAGGCGTATTCCCCCCCAAATATGGAATTGTTGCGAGAGTGTCCAATCTATCACAATAGTTATTCTGGGCAAAAGGCAAGACCCTAGAAACAGCCTAGAGAAACTGTCTGGCAAGAAACAGAGTGAGCACAGTGCTCAGCAGGGTACTCACAGGGATGTTCCCTACCCGGTTTTGGAGAAGAAACCTCAGAATAGAAAGGGAAGAGTGAGTAAAGTAAACACTTTCAATATTATAATCAAAATTGGAAGCCTGAGACCTAGACAAGTCTACACTATATAAACAAGGAGAAAAAAATTGAAAGTATCTGACGGAGGCAAGCAAACAAAGGCCTTCTACCACAGTTGCAGAAGAAACATTTGGGATTCACATTGGAAGATGCAAAGAGAAACCCATATGATAGGGACATGAAGAAGAGACATTATGGGAAAGGTGTTGGTTAATTCCACACCAAGATCTACCAACTCTGTAGGAGATAGGTATAATGGGATCCCCCTGGATTTAGCCCAGGACACAGATCTTAGAGGAAAAATTGCAGCCATATGCAAAGAAAGAATCAAAAGACTATAATGAACAAATAAGAGAAACTAACGTAGAGAAAGAAATGCAAACTAAAGAAGGACCTAGAGGGAGAGAGAGAATCACAAACTTTGGAAAGAAGTGAAGGGAGAGAATGTCAAACTCAGGAATGAAATAGAAACACTGAAACCAGATTCCCGTTGAAATAAAAAAGGATACCAACCAGGGAAGCAAAGAACTACAGGGAAAGATTGAGAAGCTCTAAAAGGACGGGGCAACTATACAGAATTCACAGGATGAAAAGAAAAAGGAAATTGAACAGCATCCTCCCCCCGGCCCGGCCCGGCCCCCGNATATATATATGTCTCACCTATACTAAAATTATGTCATCTGAAAACAAACTGCATGTTATATCCAACTCATATTTCAGGATTCACATTTTTTCCTTTTTGATTTTATGATTTTATATTACTCTAAAATATGCATACATACATACCCTCCATGCATATACCAAAATTCCAAAGTCTGAAAATAAATGGTAGGTTAATTCTAGAACCTGTTGCGAGATTCACAGTATAAAAGCACAGTTCCTTTTAGATAACAAGGTATATAACATTAATGTTGCTCAGTTTGCCTTACAACTAGGTACTTGGTGCTAGCATACACAGATGAGGGACACCATTCATAGCCTGTTTTTTTGTTTGTTTGTTTGTTTTGTTTTTTTGTTTTTTTCTAGGAATGTGTCACTTCACTTAACATAATCTCTTCTAGTTCCATCCATTTACCTGCAAATTTCATTATGCCATCTTTCTTTACCACTGCATAGAACTCCATTATGTAGATGTACCACATTTTCTCTATCCACTTGTTGGTTGAGGGGCAATTGGATTGGTTCCAGCTCTTCGCTATTTTGAAGAGGGCTGCAATAAACATGGCTGTGCATGTAGCTCTGTGGTAGGATGAGGATGAGTCTTGTGGGTATATACCCAGGAGTAGTATGACTGGGTCAGGTGGCACTTAAAATTTTAAAGAAAACTATATTACTATCCTATCAGATTTAATGTAACTATTATTCATTATATCAGTTAGCATTGTCTTTAAGTTATTTTACTGTCAAAGTAAACATGATAATGAGCAAATATTTTTTTCTCTCCAGTTTAAAAATATAGGATATGTGGTGCTCAGAAAGCAACAAATGCAAAATGATAGAGAGTACCTATAGAACTGTAAACTATCTTTGTACAGGCATTTGCCCACATGAAACCTCAACCAACTCAAATTTAATTGAAATAAAGAAAACCATCAATTTATTTTGAATTATTTACCAAACATTTTTGAAATTGTATATTATATTAGGAATTAATGTCAAATTTTAAATTTTATCAGAAATGATTTCCCCAATTTAGGAAGCACCAGAAATGCATTTATTTATCTCCTTTTCTGTTAGCCACACTTTCTTTGTTTCTAAAGGTTACTCTCATAGTTTTATAAATTTTGTGCATTCCTTCACCACATAATTTGGATCTGTACTATCATAAAGTTCTCTAGTTTCAATAAATTAATGGTTCATAAGACAAACTGAATATGATCTTGCATTTTAATGTACAATTTATGTAAGTTTTATTATAAAAACATGCACAAGGATAGAATGACTTATCTAAGATTTGGGGTATTTCATTACCTTGAATCTTTGATTTGAATTTCATTAGAAATTCTAAAGTGTTTCCTACATATGTTTCCATCAATCTATGGAGAATTCAGTTTTTTCAAAGAACCAAGTCTTCTCTTTGGCAGCTCTGTAAGGGTCAATATCATTAACAATGCAGAGCAAAGAAATATAATTTTCTATATTTAAGTTTTCTCACTTCTTAAGTACATCTGGCCAAAGACTAGGTCACTGGTAGTCTTCTTTGAATTATAATATAATCTGTAATGTCCTATTCTATCTTTGTCATGTTTTAAATGTGTGCAATATGTTGTTTATTGCTTTACTAAGAAGCGGTGATATATAACGTTTGTAGCATAATTTTGTATGCTCAATATTAAGAATAAAATAAACGTTATGTATAAGAACTGAACCTACAGAAAAAATCCAAAGCTTTTAAGCTCTCCATTTGCTTTTGATTGATCACTTCATGATTTGTGCTCCAAGTTAACCATCCAGGCTGATGTTTATTAGCAATTATTTTTCTTTAATTTATATTTACACTAGATATACATGCATCACAAGGCAATAAATATGTTTGTGAAAATGTATTAAGTTTACTGTGCCTTTTTAAATGACTGACTCATTATATTTAATATCTTGTAAATTCAATTTTATTCAGGATTTATTATGAAAATTAAATTCTATTCACCTTTTAACATCAAAAATAGCCTTCACATTTTTAAAGTCCACTATAACCAATGAAGTGAATTGAAGTATGTTGAATGAAATAAACTATAGCACTTTTACTAATTTTGGTATTGTGAACAACTTTCTTGTGATTCACTTAAGAATATGTTTTTATATAAAGAATATATACATATACGAATTGTTTAGAACTTACGTTTTCTTTCTTATATTGTGAAATATTTTATTATTCTCCCCAGTAGATGATCTAATTTATATTCTCATTAACAATCTATGATGCATCACCAAGCTTCACTGCTTCATGAAACTTAATCATAATGCAATCTGTAATTTTGGAAATTTCAGGCTAAATGATGTTGTCCTTTCGTGGTTTGCATGCTAAAACCTCTACGTGTGTGTTTGAATTGGGTTAAGTGATAATATTAAACATAACTAGGGGATAACATGTAATGGGTTTTCTCAGAAGCCACAAAATATGTACCAAGACTGAAAAAAACATGAGGCAGGGAACAGATTACAGAGCATATGTGGGCACCAGTTATACCCACTTAAGACACTGATGATTTTTTACTCACAAATTTAGTGGATGAAGAACTTTTGTGATGTTTTGTTTGGGAAGCAATGTTCTGTTCTTCAGTGGTGAAATGAATGTTCAGGCTCAGCACTGGAAGTAAACTAGAATCTAGGCAGAAAGAACAGGTATAGTGAAAAACAAAAGACAGTAAATACTAAGGTAAGAGTGTCTGAACTTAGAGAAATGGAAAACTAGAGACGCTTTTCATGGTAAAATGTTGAGAAAATAGAGATGGAAACATCAAGGATGAGAGGCAGCATTTTAAGACACATTGGACAATATAACAGAAGACTGTATACAACTTGAGGCCCTTTAAAGTTTGCCTGTGAGAGTCCCAATCTAAAGGGAGAGAGAGCAGAGGTATAAGAAAACAGAGCTGGACCTACAAGGTATTAGCTATATTAACTAGAATCACTCTGTCTTAGAAAGACCTAAATATGACTGAGTGTGTTCTCTTAGCAAGAAATCTTAGTTTTCAATTTTTAGAAATATCAGAGTATAGCCGGGTGTGGTGGTGCACGCCTTTAATCCTAGCACTTGGGAGGCAGAGGCAGGCGGATCTTTGTGAGTTCAAGGCCAGCCTGGTCTACAGAGTGAGTTCCAGGACACCTGGGGCTACAGGGAGACCCTGTCTTGAAAAGACCAAAAAAAAAAAAAATATCTTTGTCATGTTTTAAATGTGTGCAATATGTTGTTATTGCTACTAAGAAGCGGTGATATATAACGTTTGTAGCATAATTTTGTATGCTCAATATTAAGAATAAAATAAACGTTATGTATAAGAACTGAACCTACAGAAAAAATCCAAAGCTTTTAAGCTCTCCATTTGCTTTTGATTGATACACTTCATGATTTGTGCTCCAAGTTAACCATCCAGGCTGATGTTTATTAGCAATTATTTTTCTTTAATTTAATTTACTAGATATAAATGCTCACAAGGCAATAAATATGTTTGAAATGTATTAAGTTTACTGTGCCTTTTTAAATGACTGACTCATTATATTTAATATCTGTAAATTCAATTTATTCAGGATTTATTAAAAATAAATTCTATTCACCTTAACATCAAAAATAGCCTTCACATTTTTAAAGTCCACTATAACCAATGAAGTGAATTAAAGTATGTTGAATGAAACGAACTATAGCACTTTTACTAATTTTGGTATTGTGAACAACTTTCTTGTGATTCACTTAAGAATATGTTTTTATATAAAGAATATATACATATACGAATTGTCAGCCTGGATGTACTGTGCAACAGTGGCAGCCAAGGTCTATATTATATCCCAATCTATTGGCTATTGCTCTCTCCTTGGAGGAATAACCCAGCGGATGCCACAAGCTTATTTTTTTTTTTAGGAGATTTAAATAAACAATAAGAACTTGTCACCCTTTATAGAGAAAACCACATGTTTGCGGATTAGCATACCATCCAAGCATCTGTGTCTATCACAGCTTAGCTTGACATAATAAGTGGTACTGCTTAAATGCTGTACATCAATAGCTGGAGCTTTGTTAGTAGACTAAAAAGGGTATCACTGGGAAAGCTGTCAATCCGTGAAGGGAAACAAACTGAACAGACTGGAGTCCAAAATGACAACTCCAAAGAAATTAGACTGTTTTTCTCACACCACGTTGGGCCCTTTCCCAAAGCCCAGGGAACAAACTGCGGAAGAGGAGGCATGGTAGATGTGTAAGGCTGTGGAGAGATAGGGTGAATCATGAGACTACAGGAAATAGTCTGGACTCCTGATTGATCACATGCCTGTGCATACAAGCTTCTCCAACGGACTATGGGAACCTTGGGTTGTTCAAAATTTGGACATAGATACTTGCAAAATGCACCAATTACCTAATTGTATGACATACTGAGTAACATCAATGTTATCTGCAAAAACTGTGTCATTAATTGTAGAATCCCTTAAAAATAAAAATAAAAAAAGTTTACTGTGCCTTTTTAAATGACTGACTCATTATATTTAACATCTTGTAAATTCAATTTTATTCAGGATTTATTATGAAAATTAAATTAAACATCAGAAATACCATTCACATTTTTAAAGTCCACTATAACCAATGAAGTGAATTGAAGTATGTTGAATGAAATAAACTATAGCACTTTTACTAATTTTGGTATTGTGAACAACTTTCTTGTGATTCACTTAAGAATATGTTTTTATATAAAATTAACTATCGAATTGTTTAGAACTTACGTTTTCTTTCTTATATTGTAATATTTATTATTCTCCCCAGTAGATGATCTAATTTATATTCTCATTAACAACTAGGATGCATCACCAAGCTTCACTGCTCATGAAACTTAATCATAATGCAATTGTAATTTTGGAAATTTCAGGCTAAATGATGTTGTCCTTTTCGTGGTTTGCATGCTAAAACTCTACGTGTGTTTTGAATTGGGTTAATGTATAATATTAACATAACAGGGGATAACATGTAATGGTTTTCTCAGAAGCAACAAAAAGTGTACCAAGACTGAAAAAAACATGAGGCAGGGAACAGATTACANGAGCATATGTGGGCACCAGTTATACCCACTTAAGACACTGATGATTTTTTACTCACAAATTTAGTGGATGAAGAACTTTTGTGATGTTTTGGTTGGGAAGCAATGTTCTGTTCTTCAGTGGTGAAATGAATGTTCAGGCTCAGCACTGGAAGTAAACTAGAATCTAGGCAGAAAGAACAGGTATAGTGAAAAACAAAAGACAGTAAATACTAAGGTAAGAGTGTCTGAACTTAGAGAAATGGAAAACTAGAGACGCTTTTCATGGTAAAATGTTGAGAAAATAGAGATGGAAACATCAAGGATGAGAGGCAGCATTTTAAGACACATTGGACAATATAACAGAAGACTGTATACAACTTGAGGCCCTTTAAAGTTTGCCTGTGAGAGTCCCAATCTAAAGGGAGAGAGAGCAGAGGTATAAGAAAACAGAGCTGGACCTACAAGGTATTAGCTATATTAACTAGAATCACTCTGTCTTAGAAAGACCTAAATATGACTGAGTGTGTTCTCTTAGCAAGAAATCTTAGTTTTCAATTTTTAGAAATATCAGAGTATAGCCGGGTGTGGTGGTGCACGCCTTTAATCCTAGCACTTGGGAGGCAGAGGCAGGCGGATCTTTGTGAGTTCAAGGCCAGCCTGGTCTACAGAGTGAGTTCCAGGACACCTGGGGCTACAGGGAGACCCTGTCTTGAAAAGACCAAAAAAAAAAAAAAAATCAGAGTATAAAAGTTCCAAAGCCAACAAGAATAAACAGATGGAATACACACATTGTTTGAATATTACTCATTTCCTTAAAATGAAAAAATGTTTTTAGACTTCTATCCTTGCACACATCAAAAATTAATTTATACAGGAGGAACTAAAGAATTTTCTTTCTTATCTTAAATTCTTCAACAAATAATAGACATTTCATAATTTCTCAGTATCTCATAACTTCTCTGGCCATTCCATAAAACAGTCTTGACCTTTGAAGAGTCTCTTGACATGAATGTGCCAATGGGAAGACATCTGACATTAACCTCACATATATGAGAATTTTCTTGTTACCAATATAGTTCAATAGCTTGTAGGAGAATGGAGGAATCAGAAGGAAAAGCTCACAGGAATAGTATGAAGTTTTTGTATCCAAGTTGTGAAAATGCCACATTACTGGTATGCTAGAATAAAAGAAGCATGTTTCTTAGCATCAGTGCAAGGCAAGAATGTGACCCAATCTGTTGGAAAAACGTTCCATCAGATTTCTCCCAGAACTGTGCTCTTCGACAAAGGTCTTGCTTTCTCTTTATTGAAACAGCATCCAGCATCATGTGGGAAAAGGAAACTTGCCTTATCAGAGCATTATGTCTCTTCTGATCCCCACTGATTTACAATAGCACACACAGACACAGATAGGTGTTATTTTTCTTATACCACCTGTTTTGTTTGCAACTGAAATATGATAATTGTTTTCAACAAATATTCACTACTTTCTGTGCTTGATATTCACAAAACATACACATACATATTCTTGATCCAGGGAAAGGAAGGGTCATGAGGGATTATGGCTATATGTTTAGGTTATAAGAGGAGTCAAAAGCCTAAGGAAGATTTTTGTGCATTGTAAACATGCAAAAAATTTGTTTGAGTAGTCATAAAACATAATAGTGATATTTGGCTACAAGTTTAGGTAAAAGTCATGCCCATACTAAGTTTATCAATAATGCTATTGGCATCATGGTGCAGTTCATAATTTACTAGATGTACTGTCTCGTGAAATATAGAATGTGCAAAGTAGTCTGTACACAGTATATGACACTATAAACTCCCTTCCAGTCTAGTCAATTAAGAGGGTCAGTATATGTTACCAGCCCCTTCGTACGTAGTTGAAATTCACCCACAGTGGAAAATCACAGCTTTTAACAGTTGAGAGGAAGAAAGATCACGTTTCAAGAAATGCCAGTTACTTGGGCCGATTAAAAACATCCTTTTGCTCTTTCATTTTTTTCTTCTTATTCCTTTAGACAGGAAGAGAGATGAAAAGGAGTGCTTTTCCTAGAAGCTATTCTTTCAACAACTGGGAGTTGTGACCATTAAGAATACATGTCTTCTAAGGTCATATGTGTCAGGACCCTGTAGCATGTCCTACTGAATAGGAAATGTTCCACAATTCAAAAACAGCCATCCATAGGAAGATCGAAGCCATTCCAATATGCCAAGCTGTCAGCTACCCAGCTTACTTTGGGGCTGTAGCAGGGATGTCCTGGCTTGGAAAAGATGGGGTGAGATTCAATTTGCAGCTGCCAATTTTAACAGTACATATTAGAATAGATGAAATATGATTCTGTTAACTTAGCAGTATTTTATGTTTTGCCTCCAATCAGTTATGAAGTTCTCATAATTTTCCTGTGAATTTCTGTTATCTGAAAATGTGAAGTCTTTGCAATGGACTTTATATCACTGCTTAGACAGAAAAACCCTTTCATTCTTTTCCTTTCCCACCTGCAATATTAGAAAGGTTATATGTAATTGAGTTGGCAGTGAAGATGGGCTTTCCACATCAAAGGTAACTGTTACTCAAAGGGTTGCAGAAAGCTACACAAATGTTGGTATAAACTATTTAAACACATACATAGCTGGTACTTATCCAGATTTCTGGCCAGGCACGGTGGCTGAGGTAGAGGCAGGAGGATCTCTGTGAGTTCAAGGCCAGCCTAGTCTACATAGTGAGTTCCAGGACAGCTGGGGCTACAAAGAGATGCTGTCTCAAAATAGATAGATAGATAAATAAATAAATAAATAAATAATAAATAAGTAAGTAATCAAATAAATAAATAAATAAAACGATCCTGATTTCTCCTCATACTTCTTTTACGGAGAATGAATTGCTCCTTGAAATACCAACACAAGAAATACATTTTGTTTGATTATGTGCAATGATACTGTGACAAAAGCTGAATATAAAATGAGTAGCAAGAAGACCTAGGTGCAATGGACCCTTATGGATTATTTACATTTTTTATTTTTTTTAATAAGTCTCTTCAATATCTTACAGTTTCCTTGCCCATGGACTGGAATGTGAAAACTACCATTAAAAATCCTGCTTCCTTTATGCTCATTTCCAACACTGGGAAGGAAATTTACATGAACAAAAGAAAAATTACATGATCAAATAAATATAAACTTCACAGTATCAGTTGCCATGCAGGAAAAGTACATAATTCAGCTGCATATTATTTTATGATTAACATGAATAGAAAACATATTACAATATTTCTCATTCAAATTTATAAAGTTCTAGTAATGTAGTTATTCAGGCAGACTGAATGAAAAATTGGTGAAATTTAATAACAAAGTAACTGTTCTAGTTTGTCTTCCATTGCTGTGACAAAACACTCTGACTGACACCAACTTGGGGAGGAAAGGGTTTATTCAGCTTACATCTCCTGGGTCACAGTTCATCACTTAGGGAGCCCAAGGCAGGAACTCAGGCCAGGAACCTGGAGGCAGGAGCTGAAGCACAGGCCATGGAGGAACGCTGTTCACTGGCTTGCTCCCCTGGCTCATGCCCAGCCTGCATTCTTAAACTGTACACAACAATCTGCCCAGGGTGGCACCACTCATTGTGGGCTGGGACCTCCCACACTGCTCGACCATCAAGACAATACTCCACAGATGTGGCCACAGGACAATCCAATGGAGCCAATTCCAGTTGAGGCTCCCACAACCCAGGTGTGTCAAGTTGACACTAAAGCTATCCAGCACAGTAACTGTGAACGGCCTTCTATTACCAGAAATAGATTTGCCAGTATCAATGCATCTGCATATGCACTTCCTTTTAGTCTTTTTTCATTTTCTTCAAATGACACTTGATCATTGATGTCAAATTGTATTCAATTTTATTTTATTTTATTTTCAGATTGTATTCATAAAGCTACAAGATTGCCTTTAAGATACTTTCTAAGAAGCACACCGAATTATGCATGAATGTTTCCAAGACTCCTGTTTAAACATGCATTGGAACCTCTTTAGCATTCAACTCGAATATGTCTTTTCTTTGTGTCCCTAGTCCACTTTCCAGAGTTAATGAAATATATTCAGTATTTTATTTACTTGTTTCTCCAAGGAAATATGCATACCGGACCTCTTGACACTTCTTGAAAACTTGTATTTTGTACTAATTCTAAGAAAGAATTACACCTTGGATCTGGGGTCAAATTCTCCCATCCCATTCCAATATCTCATTGAATGTCCCTGCTACACAGGGAATGTCTGATTCATTGAATGCCTGACTTATATTTGTATTTTATTTATTTGTATTTTAGTGGACACAATATAATAATGATCTATAGGACATATTAAAATGCTTCATTATATGTTTACAACGTGTAAGGATATTATCAGTTTAAACAGCCTCTCCAGTATTTCACATATTTATAATTTCTTTGAGTTGAGGGGAATAAAATTTTTCTCAACTGCTTGCTTTGAAATCCTTAATTACATTATTTGCTATTGAACCCTGGGAATCTCATTTGCTTTCTGACTGGGCTCTCCTCTTCGTCCACTCCTTCCCTATTGTTTACCCCTCTGAGTCTTCAACGTTCAGTTATCTAGCTTGCTCACTGTGGTTGTTTGAATGAGAATGCTCCCCCATAGCCTCCAAGTATTTGGACATTTTGTCCCAAGCTAGTGGTGCTGTTTTGGGAGATATTAGGAGGTGCAGCCTTGCTGGGGGGAACCACGTCACTGGAGGAATTTTGAGAATTCTTAAGTCTTGCCAGATTTCCAGCTTTGCTTCCTGTGCTGCTTGAAGATTTGATCTGTCTGCTGTAAAGTGTCTCTGCTATTATGGACTCCAACCTTCTGGAAGGGAAGCACAAACCAACTCTTCCTTATATAACTTCATTTGGTCACAGTGTTTTATAACAGTAACAGAAGAGTAAGAAATAACACACTTTTAGCTAGGACATTTGTGTTTATTTTTCTGTGTTTGGCATACCATATAAAACTATGTCCTTCACCAGGTGTGGTGGCACATGCCTTTAATCCTAACACACTTGGGAGGCAGAGGCAGGTGAATCTTTGTGAGTTCAAGGCCAGCCTGTTGAGTTCCAGGACAGCTGAGGCTACCGGGAGACCCTGTCTCAAAAAGACCAAAAAAAAAAAAAAACAAAAAACAAAAAAAAAACAAATGTCCTTCAATATCATCCACATTACAAAAATGAAGAAATCTCTGAAATCTCTACTTTATTGTCAAATAATAATCTAGTATATATTGCATAATATTTTATAACATTTTCGTTATTCATTCACTCACTAATGGATATGCAGGTTTTTGTTGTTGTTGTTGTTGTTGTTGTTGTTGCACTGTTCCTTATTGCTATTTTCTTTCTTGTGGGGGGGGAGGTATTTTTGAGACAAGGACTCTCTTTAGTCCCCGCTTGCCTGGAGCTTGCTCTGTAGACCAGGCTGGCCTTGAACTCACAGAGATCTGCCTGCTTCTGCCTCCCAAGTGCTAGGATTAAAGGGATGTGCCACCATACCTGGACTACTTTATTGCTATTTTATTTCCTTTTAATTTATTTGAGAACTTCATACAGGTGTCCCTGGAGTAACCAACCATTTCTGCTTTGATTTGAAACATGCTCCACAAAGCAAAACTCATGCCTGGTACATTAAACTATACCAAAAGCCCATGTCTGGCTAGGTCTTACAGAATATGGGAAAAACCTAATACTGTTACTGCGATATAGGAACATATGTTTATACCTGTAAATCATGAACCTCTTAACATTCATCAGAGTTGCTTCCTTTTACAGCAGATAGCAATTAACACAGTGACCCACAACTGATCAATGTGCAATAATAAGCAACTGTGGAGTGATTAGCTATATTTAGACATCTATTTCACAGTTCCTCTGTGCAAGGATCAGGGATCAGTGTGGAAGAGAAGGTGGAAAGATCATAGAGACAGATGTAGTAGACATCTGCAACAAAACAGAGTTTTCCAGACATGACAGTGCCATTGCACACATGAGCTCACAGTGGCTGTGACTGCATACACAAAATACACACAAGATCAAGCCAACCAAAATCTCCACATGGGATTTTCAAGAAGTCCACCTTCTAGCTGCTGGATATTAGCATTTGAAGGCTTCTGGGGTACAATGAGGGAGTCAGTTTTCTTCAAACCTGTGGTGTCAGGAAAGCTAGCCATTCTTTAGTAGAGGGTCTTATACTCATGCACATACAGTCAGTACTAAATGGACTTAAAAGATAAAAGCACATGAACTCTGGAAAGGAAAGTATGGGTCTTGGGGAAAGATTGTGGACTTATTCTTGGTTATTGTGAATAGTGTTGCAGTAAAAGAAAGTATATATGGTAAAGCAAATTATCCTTTAATTCGAGGTAAAAATTTCTTATACAGTATTAGCCAATAAAAAGTAATATGGCTTGTTTTTATTTATATGATCAGTTTACCTCCATTGGTTCTAATTATTGTGTTTTGTTTATTTGTTTTCTGTAAGAATGAAGCTTCGCCTGGCTCGAGGTAAGGACCTTTAAGACCTGTCCTGTAGAAACTCCAAGAGTTATCTGATATCTCTGTGGGCATTCAGTTGTCTCTGTGAGTTGCCTATAGCTCTGGAAGTTCCAGGATATTGCAGTTTTCTTGCCTCACCTATCTCTACAAAGTTCCAGAACCAGATGGCCCCTTCCCTTGAGGTATTGAGCAAAATGTCGCACCTCTAGTTTACCAGTTGCACAAACAGGATCTCTACAGCCCCCTAGTAAGAGCCAAGGTGGCTCACTCCTCCCTTCCACCTCTCCCCCACTTCCTTACCCAGAGCACAGTAACTTTTGATATATGAGACAGATTATCTCCCAGACTTTCTCTGAATCCATGTCTTTCTTTTCCATCGGGTAACTTTCTTATGGTGCCCTCTTCTCTCTCGCCTTGTCAGAGCTAAGCCTAGATACTGTTGGCCTGCAGGCAGGAGACATCCTTGAAGCCCACAGTCCTGTGGGATTGCCAGCATGGTTCTAGGAGGGAAGAATATCATGTGGATTGCAGCCACTCATGAGTAAAGGAACATCTGATAATATAAACAACTGTTGTCTGTCTGTCTATCTGTTTGTTTTGACAGGGTCTCCCTGAAAGTCTTTCTGTGGACCATGTTGTCTTTCATCTCCCAGAGATCCTCCTAACCCTGCTTCCCAGTGGCTGCCATTAATGGCATGTGCCACCACATCAGATGTCTAATTATTTCTAACATTTTCTGGACTAAATGTTTCATTTCATTTAATTTGATATTTAATTAGCTAATTCATTATATAATTCATTTGCAGTGTTTCTAAATTGAGATGATCTATCAGTGATTACAAGACAGGTCTGCTGATAATTCATTCTCTAATAACTGCACTGCTCTTGCCCACTATTTATGAAATATTGAAAGAGTGTAACCTGACATATTTATCTAAGTAGTTTAGCTAGCATTTACAAATATAATTACCACAGAATCCAATTAAATAAATGATGTCCTTCCAGCAAATGATTCCTTTCTAAAGAAGAAACTTTGATATAATCTAATTAGAGGAAGAGAAGTTTGTTACATTAGTCTGCATGCTTTAAGGAAGTAATGTACACTCAAAACATTTGTTAGAATAGTCTTTTATCTTCACTTCCTCCTGAAATACTGATACTAAGATACAGTATCTTAATATTTGGATTTAGTTTACATGATTTTTGGCCAAGGTTTCAGAATCTAAAAGCTTCACTGATGTTCAAAATTGAATCTAGAGTTAAGATCAACTGTTTTATTAGCTATAGACATTTAGATATCTGCATTAACCTTGCATAGAGTTGTAGACTATGCCACCTATAAACAGAAGTCATTAGGTCATAGATGTGTGGTAGTGAAGGCTGTAGACTCTAATATCATATTACATGCCATTAGAATACTGACAGCATTGTCTCTGCAACTCTAGAGATTTCCTCCAAATTCCCAAGCCATTTAAAGGTACATTGGTTTTCAAATATTGCATTACTATTGTAGTGTATTTTTTTCTGATAAGGGAATAAGACACAGAATTTATGAACAATTTGTCATATATATATATATATATATATATATATATATATATATGTAATATTTGGCCTACAATAAACTTTATAGAGGCTTAAAGTCTTTCTCAGTGGTAGGGTGCATGCATGAGTCCATGGATTCAATGTTCTGCTCTACATAAACTGGACATAGTTTCACAAAACTATAATCCCTGGACTCTTCGGAGGTGAAGGTGGGAGAATAAGAAGGTCAAGGTCTTGTATAGCTACATAGTGAGTTTGAGGTCAGGCTGGGATAGCTGATACTTTGTCCCAAAACACAATCAAAAGAGAACAAATCACTAAAAATAACAACATGAAATATTATAATAAATGCAACTACAACTTTGGTTTATTGATAAAAAATGAACACCCATATAAATAGTGAATTGTAATCATAGTCCAGAACTACTTGCTTTAACTGTGAATAGAAATATGAATAATATTTATTTTTTCTGTAAATGGAAGAGATAAAATATGGGTAAATTATATATTTATTTTCTTCTAGAAGAAAAAGATTTCTTAAATCTAAACAAATATATCAACCATTTTAATATAATGTTTTGATTTATTCTTTCAGAACTTCATACATCCATACAATATAATTAGATCAAATATTTTTTGGTTAAGCCATTAATTTTTAATTCCCACATTGTTAATGGATTCTGAAAATTCTACAAACTTTTTTCAAAAGGAAAACATACATTAAATGAATTATAAAACTATAATATAAAAACAACAAGCCTATTTAAATTAGCTACATTACCACATTTTGTCAACAAGAATGCATTGTCAAGCTAATGAAGACAGCTAGGTTGATTTACTTTTGTGTGAACCCAGGAATAAATGCTTTTCTGTATATCCTCACTTCTTGCAAATGTGATGTTTATGTTGTAGCTCTGGGTGATTGCCTTGATTGATTTTAAAATTCAGACCAAAATATGTAAATAGCTTTCATATTCATGTTCTTCTACATGTCTGAAATATATTTCTTTCATTAGCATAAGCTGTTTTCATAATACCTAATTGGATTAGACAACAACAAATGAATTTCTAGAAAAGTTGACCTTTGTTGTGTACTTACCATCTTCCCTGAAATATTAACTGGATTACACTATGTATTCCATGTAATTCTCTCACGTACCCTAAAACTGGTATTATTCACAAAACTTTTATTTTATGAAGAGTTTAAAATTTTTATTTTTATTTGACAAATAACAATTTCATATATTATATATTTTAAAATGTGATGGGCTGATATATGTTTCCACTGTGGAATGATCACTCTAAGTAATATGTTCATCACCTCTCAGTTATTTTTTAATACATTTATTGATGTTTTGTGTATTTCAGACATCATTTCTCAGTTTGATTTAGACACCTTCACTCTTTCCTTCCCCCCACCCGACCCCTGTTCATGCCTTCTGCCATACATGTCTTTCATCTTTCTCTCAGTTTTTCCAAAGATTTTTGTAAAGGTCCATTGCTTTAGGAAGAATTTAACTGTCAGTCCGTTCTTTGACCCAGTCCCCTTGTTGCTGTGTTTCCTTCCCCATTGTATTGCTCCAAAATATGCCCATATAAACATCATACATGTAGCAGAGTTATGTCCTCCAGGAATAAACTGTATGTTTACTCCAATATATGTTTAGAAGTTCACATTTTTCCCTTTAATTTTATATTACTCTAAAATATGGATATATACATTTCACCCATATACATTAATTACCATGTCTGAAAACATGTGGTAACTTTGGGGCTCACTAAGTGCTTTACCTTATAACATCACAGTTGCTTTCAGATAGAAAGAGATATAACAATAATGTTGCTCAGCTTGTCTTTCAATTGGGGGATATGGTGTTAGTATCCACAAAATAGGGAAAGCATGCCCTGTGTGTTTCTTTGGGACTGTGTTACTTCACTTATCATAATGGCTTTGCGTTCCATCCATTTATCTGCAAAGTTCATGATGTTATCTTTCTTTACCAATGCATAAAACTATGATATGATGTGGGGAATTTCTTTTCTGGTCTTATCTATTTAGTGTTCTATGTGCTTCTTCTATTTGTATAGGTTTGTCGTTTTCCAGTTTGGGAAAATTTTCTTCTATTATCCTGTTGAAAATCTGATCAATACCTGTGCTGGATAGCTTTAGTGTCAACTTGACACACCTGGGTTGAGGGAGCCTCAATTGGGGAATTGGCTCCATTGGACTGGCCTGTGGCCACGTCTGTGGAGTATTTTCTTGATTGTTGAGCAGTGTGGGAGGGCACAGCCCACTATGGGTGGTGCCACCCTGGGCATGTTGTTGTGTACTGTATAAGAGGTCAGGCTGGGCACGGGCCAGGGAGCAAGCCAGTGAATGGCATTCCTCCATGGCTTGTGCTTCAGCTCCTGCCTCCAGGTTCCTGCCCTGAGTTCTTGTCTTGGGCTCCCTGAGTGAGAACTGTGACCCAGGAGATGTAAGCTGAATATGCCCTTTCCTCCCCAAGTTGGTGTTGGTCAGTGTTTTGTCACAGCAATATCAGACAAACTAGAACAGAAATTGGTACCAGAATAGTGGGGTATTGCTGTGACAGACCTGACCGTGGTGTTTTCGGGAAGGATTGTGGAGGCGTTTGGAACTTTGGACTGGGAAGATCATTGAATGCCTATAGATTGTTGCTGTGGAGCTTGGAGCAGCTTTGCTGAAGATGTTGTAGAAAGTGGAGGCCTGGCTTGTCAAGTTTCTAGTTTCAAAGGGAGCAGAGATCATCAGGACTGTGTAATCTGTGGGTTCTGGTCAGCTGGGGCTGAAAAAAAATCAGCTGTAAGTAACAAGAGACCAGAACCTGAAATGAAAGCTTTGTTGTACTGGGACAATTGATGCTGGTTAGCTGGGGCTGAAAAATCAGCTGAAAGTAAAAAGAGACCAGCATCACTGTGGTGAAATCTTCTGGGAAGAATTTCTTCAGGGTCAGCACACAGAAGCTGTGGTCCAGAAGGGGCCTGAGCCTCCATGTCAAGCCAGAAGCAGGATGTGGTAGTTTGTAAGAGTCTCCTATATGGTTCTGGTGTTGAAATTTGAGGGGTCACAGAGAGCAGCCAAGGCTTGGCACTGTGAGAGGTCAGGAAAGACCATTGGTGGAAGTGCACCTCGGTTGCAGTGAAGACCCCAGGATTGCAGGGGTCATGGAGAGAAGCTGAGGCTTTGCACCAGGAGAGGTCAGAAGAGACCATTGGTGAAGGTGCTGCCTCAGTTTCAGTAGCGACCCCAGCTTTTTGGAGATGCCGGTACCCTGGGACGACCACCAAGAGCAGCGGTAGGTGTAGAATGGAGTCGGCCTGGGCCTGCGAGATGAGTGTGCCACGGATGGCAGAGTCGGAGAGGGGGAGCTGCCGAGACCCTTTGGAGCCCAGAAGATCGTGAGTGAATCCCAGGTGTCCAGCCTTGAGCTACTTGCTGGACTTAGGTTTTGTTTGAGAGTGCCTGATTCTTCCCTTTGAAATAAGACAGTACTTGTTTTGGATTTTACAGCAGCCCACAGTTAAGAGACTTTTAATAGACTGGACTTTTAAGTGTTTGGACATTTTAAGGACTGTGGGGCTTTTAAGATTGTACTGTCTTAGGTTGCGATTAATGTTAACATCATACTTTGGGGATAAGAACTGGAAAGGTGGTAGTGATGTGTTTTGTGTGTCAAGTAGACAAGGGGTCAATTGTGCTGGATAGCTTTAGTGTCAACTTGACACACCTGGGTTGAGGGAGCCTCAATTGGGGAATTGGCTCCATTGTACAGGCCTGTGGCCACGTCTGTGGAGTATTTTCTTGATTGTTGAGCAATGTGGGAGGGCCCAGCCCACTATGGGTGGTGCCACCCTGGGCATGTTGTTGGGTACTGTATAAGAGGTCAGGCTGGGCACGGGCCACAGGAGGAAACCAGTGAACAGCATTCCTCCATGGCTTGTGCTTCAGCTCCTGCCTCCAGGTTCCTGCCCTGAGTTCTTGCCTTGGGCTCCCTGAGTGAGAACTGTGACCCAGGAGATGTAAGCTGAATAAACCCTTTCCTCCCCAAGTTGGTATTCGTCAGAGTGTTTTGTCACAGCAATATAAGACAAACTAGAGCAATACCCAATACCCTTGTCTTGGGATTCTTCTCCTTCCTCTATGCCTATGATGTAGAGATTTGGTCTTTTCATAGTATCCCACATTTCCTGGTTATTCCACTCCTGTATTTTTTTTTTAATTTTTCATAATCTTCACTTGAGCATTTTAGTTGTTCTGTGTTATCCTGCAGGTCTGATATTCTATTTTCTGCTTCATACGTTCTGCTTCTGAGGCTTTCTCCCATCCTTTCCTGTTGATTGGATGAATGTTTCATTTCCTTTTTTATTTCTTCCTGTGATTTCCTTAGTACTTCCACTTCCTTTTGGAGCTTATCATTCTCTACTTCTGTGGTATGTTTCTTTTTTTCATTGCAGCCTGGGATCTTTTCAGTGTTTTTACTTCCTTCTGGAGTTTGTCCTTTTGGAGTTCTTTTTGGAGTCTGTGTTTCTCTTCCTTTAGTTCTTTATCGAGTTTGTCATTCTCCCTCTTTAGCTCCTTCTGGAGTTTATTATTGTTCCCTTCTATATGCTTCCTGAGTTTTTCATTTTCTGCCCTTATTTCTCTGATTTGTTCTTTATATTCTTTGATTTCTTTGAATATATCTATGACTGTTCTTCTAAGGTCCATGTCCTGGTCGAGTTTGGATTTATCATGGGCTTTTCCCATGTTATTTTTTCATTGTGGCTTTGGCATGTGAGTTTAGTTTTTGTTTGGATTCTGTTGCTAGTCTCAAATGTTGTTATGGAGGATTGCTTGGTCCCTCACTGTGCTTACTACCATTTAGTTCCTCTCTGTTGACTCTGGGACCCAAGATCCCTAACCCTGTGCCTACTGGATTGTATATACCATAAATCCACCAGCTTACTGGATCCTCTGCACCACTGCTCAGTGTGTGTGTGTGTGTGGGGGGGTGCTCCCTTGGCCCAAGTCAATTACCAGGGGGTGACCTGCCTGGACCCTGAGCCACACCTCTGCATGCTACAGCCTACCTGAAATTCCCAAGAGTCCACTGGACTCCTGACCAACTGCCAAATATTTTCACGTCAGCAACTATGCATTTTGTGTGTGTATATGCAAGTCTAGAAATAACTATATACCCCAGGTCAGGTTCAAACATGTGCTTCTTCAGCCTCAGCTTGTCAATTCTTTTACTATACTTATAATGAAAAATAAAAGAATATATGTAAAATAAATTGTGAAACATTATGAAATAACACTGAAGCCAAAGGTTGCCTTTAGTCACAATAGTCTTTTTCTGAATGAGCTGGCCTTGGCTTCAGTACAAGTTTTTTGTTCTTGTATTTATTGTTGTTGTTGTTGTTGCTGTTGTTGTTTTCCTCTGAGTGTGATTTCAGAGATATATGAATTCTAAAAGAATCGGGAGAAGTGGAAACTAAGGATTAAAGATATATTTTTTCAGTATTTTTTCAAGAAGTATTTTTCCATATTTATATTGAGGTATAAGGTTTGATTATTAAGAAACTAAGGATAGTTTAAGAGATTTTCCAGACTGGGTGTCCATCTCAAAATGTGTGTGGAGGGTGTGTTCAGACCAGAAGTGGATCCTCAAAAACCATGTGAAAGCTGAGCATGGAGTATTTACTCCAAAGTTGGTACCCAGATATGAGTAGATCATGGGGGGTTCCTGGCTATCCAATGTAGTAAAAATGGTGAGCATCTGGTGTAGTGAAAAACCCTACCTTGAAAAACAGTGTGTAGAGTAACAGAGGATGATACCACACATCAAGCCTTGGTGTTCACATTCACAGCCTGGCATACACAAACAGTCAAACATGCAACAGCATCTTCCACCTTCCTCCCACAAAGTACAAGCATGCAAAAATAAAAGAGAAAATTCCATAATGTAAACAATTTCAGAAAGTAAAAAAGTGAACAAGTTACTTTTAGCTTACATTTACTTTTGTTTTCTGATTGCTAAAGTAAATTTAAACTTATTATGGGTCTAAAGGGAAATTATAATTCTAAGGCAGAGAGTGACATAAAGTTTAATGTGAATTTCTTTTACTTTTTTATTTCTAAAATGTTTGACAGAATTCACCAATTAACCATCCAAGAAATAATTTTTATTAGATATTAGATGGTTTCTAATTATAAATTCAATCTCTTAAACAACTATAGCACTAGAGTTTTTTGATTATGTTTTATATAACATGTGTTTTTAACAATCTGATAACTGTGTTTGAATGCCAAATTTATTACATTCTCTTCAAATATTATGTTACTGATTTTGGCTATGATGCCTACTACATTTCCCTGGGTTTTCACCAATCTTATCGTGAGTTTAGTAACTTATTTATGCCTTTAAATGATAAATATTGGCTTTTGTTGATTGATCTTTTTCATGTTTCATTTCAATTTCATTAATTGATTCTTTTAATTTGCTTATGGATGTTCACATTATTGTTCATTTGTTAGGTTCCCAGTTTCTTGATCTAGGTTTGATGTCATTGACTTTTTCTATAAATAGATGCTGTGCAAAAGGTCAAATTAACAGAGAAATCAAATGAATATTTTAGCAGATCTCTGTTAGATATTGCCTATTCAAATGACTATCAATGTATTTCTCAACAGATTAATCTATCTTGGTTGAATCTATAATGTATCTTTCTGCCTATTATTCTTGGTAAAACATTTTTACAGGTCAATTGATATATACGTAGCAACGATATACTTTAAATACACAAAAATAATTTAGAATGTGTTTATAGCATTTTTCAAGCCACCACTATAATTCAAATATAGGACATTTCCACTTTGCTATTCTGTATTGTAATGAGTCTTCAACACTACAGTCCCTGACAACCATTGATATATATATATATATATATTTTACTATAGTATATATATATATATATATATATACTATATAAAATATATATGTGTGGGTGTGGTTTGTTTGTTTTATTTTCCTTTTTGGTTTTACACTTTTTTTGGTATTTTTGAGACAGGGTCTCCCTTTTAGTACCAGGTGTCCTGGAGCTCGCTCTGTAGACCAGGCCGGCCTTGAACCCACAGAGATCCACCTATCTCTGCCTCCCGAGTGCTGGGATTAAAGGCGCGCGCCACCACGCCCAGCGTATATATATATTTTTTTACAGATTTACTTCCCCTGACTTTTCTTCCAATTTTCATAGGATATGGCATTTTGAATATAATGTATCAGTTAGTAAAATGCCATTTATTATTTTTTTATTTTATTTATTTTTGTATGTATATGAATATACTGTCTGCATGTAGGTTTGTGCACCCGTGTCGTGCAATGCTGCGGAGGTCAGAAGAGGGTCTCGGATTCTCCTGGAACTGGAGTTCTCCTGGAATTGGAGTTACAGACTGTTCTTAGCCGCCATGTGGGTGCTGAGGATTGAACCCGGGTCCTCTGCAAGAGCAGTCAGTGCTCTTAACCGCTAGGCTATCTCTCCAGCCCAATATAATGCCATTTAAATTCACTCTTGTTGTAACATACTTTGTTTTATTGCAAAATGATCCATCCACTGATCAATGACACTTATTTTTTTTGTCTATTGTATAGAGTGTTACTATGAATATTCATGTACAAGTCTTTAAAGGACTGATGTTTGTATTACTTACATATAGCTAACAGAAAAATTAGTGGTTTGCAGAGGAAGTTATTTAAAATTCTTTGAAAAAATTAAAACTCCTAATATTTTGCCTTTCTAGGAAAATTCTACTTTTTAGTTTTCCCCGTAGGCTAGAGAATACTTGTTATTAACTATTATTTTTATTGTATTCAATAAATTTATGCATAAAACACATTAATTTATAGCTTAATGCAATTCTCATTGCAGTATCCTAATGGGTAGTAATTTTAAACTTTATTTCATGTGTGGATGGATAATTGGTACATAACATTTAAATATTATTAGTTGAATCATGAGTGCCTTCTAAAGTGTCTTACACTCCAGAACCTATAAATGTGAACTGCTTTGGGAATACAGTTGTACAAACAATAATTTTAAGATGAAGTCGTACTGGAAAATGGATTGCCTTATCCAATATGCCAGTGTCCTAAGAAGCACACGAGCAAAGTATGTCCTATGAAGACACAAATAGAGAAATGTCAAGGATTGAGAGCAACCTTAAGATAAGGCAAGAATGGATTCTATCCAGAGATTTAATAGGGTGGTCCTACAGACACCTTGTTTTGGGACTTAATAGTTATAAAAGAGTAAGATGGCAAATGTTATTTTACTTTACCTAGTTCATGGTACTACAGTTCAGTATTCTTAGGGAATGGGTACATCTTTTGATCATTTTAAGTTGGGTGGTTTCTTCCAGGTGTGGCTTTTCCTTTCCTTTTGAAGTGTACACAGTTTTCCTTTAATAAAATTCGGTTTTGTTGTTGTTCTTTTTAATTAGATTTATGATTTTTACTTTTGATACATCCAGAGACTAGTTCTATACCTAACTCAAGGTCATAAAGATTTCCTGTTGTTTGTTTTTCTTTTCCTATGTCTTTGTTGGTTTTATCATTTAAATGTAGCTATATGACCAATTTCTTTTATTTGGGAATGTCAGGAACTAAATTATACCACTTTTATAATGGATTCCCATTGCCTATACTTAAGTGAAGTTTCCCCATTGAATTCTCTTGCAGTCTTTATTGAATTTTAGCATGTCAGAGTTCATATTCAGCATTTGGGGAAATCGCAGGGGTCAGCACATCCGGAGTGCAATGGATAAGCCTCGCCCTGGGAAAACCACCTTCGTGATCATGGTATCTCCCCTGCCAGGTAAGTATGCATATGGCTTTTATATCAGACCACAAACAAAAACAAATGAAGATGTGCATCACCACATCCAGATGTTCTAAATACTTGTGAAAATTAGAAGAATCCTGGATAGGCAAAATAAATTTGTAAAGAACAAAGTCAAGGACTTAAACCATCTGATCTCAACATTTACTAAAATTGTTCAGCAAAGAAAACAGTGAGTAATTGAAGAAGAAGAAGAAGAAGAAGAAGAAGAAGAAGAAGAAGAAGAAGGAGGAGGAGGAGGAGGAGGAGGAGGAGGAGGAGGAGGAGGAGGAGGAGGAGGAGGAGGAGGAAGAGGAGAGAGGTCAGCTAAAATTAATAGCTGCACATGCATGATACATATTAAAGGACCACCAGATGTAAACTTAAGATGGCAGTCCCCTCTGGCATTGAAGGTTTGGAAGATTCTTGGAGAGACATGAGTCTTCCATCCATATTGGAAGGATAAAAAGCTATGCTTCATGTCTTTAAGAATGGCAAAAGCAGTGGCAGCCACAGAATAAATGTACTTGCCAGTAAGAATTGAAGACAGGCCAAACAACAGTGCTCTCTCTTTTTTTTTCTTTTTTTTTTTTTGTCTTTTTACTAATATTCCATGTTTTATATCTGAAGTATAATTTCTCATGCCTTACTGATTATTTATTTCTGGTTTTACTTTCCTTTTGGATGCTTAAGACCACACAGCCCAGATTAACCAAGGTTACTGTTTTCTTTTTTTTTTTTTTAATTTTAATTTTTATTTATTTCTGTATGTGTATGAATGTACTGTCTGCATGCAGGTTTGTGCACCCATGTCGTGCAATGCCGCGGAGGTCAGAAGAGGGTGTCGGATTCCCCTGGAACTGGAGTTTTCCTGGAATTGGAGTCTCAGACGGTTCATGTGGGTGCTGGGGATCGAACCCTGGTCCTCTGTAAGAGCAGTCGGCGCTCTTAACCGCTAGGCCATCTCTCCAGCCCAGGTTTCTGTTTTCTTAAGGTCAGTTGAGGATCTGCTCCTCAGGGGTCACTCAGGGTTTTTTTTTTGGGGGGGGGTGGGAGCCGCTGACTCCTCTCAGCTTTTCATTTACCAGTTCCAAGGACAAAATCAGGTCTTGCTAGACCAGGCTTCCCTTTTTTGAAGCATGAGCAGACTTTCCTTTTATAGACTAGACACTGGCTGAAGTCACATTAGTGGATTTCCAAGACCTCCCTGAACAGGAAGATTAGTGACCCACATTTGCAGGACATTTCAAGAGATGCCCCCATGCATAGTCCTCTAACACTTAGTTGACCTCTGAGGGTAAGGAACAAAATTATCCCTTAAGTACCTCGAAGTGGGGTTAAGCAGAAGGGAGGGATGAGCCACCTTGGCTCTAATCCAGGGGCTGCAGTGTTCCTGTTTGTGCAACAGGTAAGTTAGAGCTGAGGCATTTTGCTCAATGCCTCAGGGGAAGGGGCTATCCAGTACTGGAACTTTGCAGAGATAAGGCGAGGCAAGAAAACACAGTAATATCCAGGCCTTCCAGAGCTACAGATAACTCACAGAGATAACTGAATGCCCACAGAGATATCAGATAACTCTCAGAGGTTTTTCAGGACAGGTCTTACTAGTTCTTTCCTCAAACCAGGCAAAGTTTCATTCCTGCAGGCACATAATAAAAACCACAAGAGAAAGTACATTTTTACCACCCCTGATCTTTCTAAGGTTTTATCTTTTAATATCAAAGTGTCAGCTCCGAGTGTACTATCAGGAGATAGATTTGAACAAAGGATCTTTGTTGCAATTTTGGAAAACAGATTAGAAGAAAAAAATGGTTATAAGTAGTGAAATCAACATTATAACTGAGTATGCTACCTAAGGCTGTGTTTTGGCTGTTCAGCTCAGATTCATTTGAAGTCCGCTGCCCTTGACAGACAAGCTCCAGTTTGCTTTTAACCCCATGCCTTTGACATGGAGCCTCACTCATGCTTTATTCGCCCCTCTCCTTTGACCCAAAAATAATTGCAAATTCCTGAACTCATCAATTCCACTGTAATAAGAGTAGCTGGGTGTGCTGCTGTTTAGTTGTATTTTCAAGAAAGTTGAGCTTTGGATTAAAAAGATAAAAAAAAAAAAAAAAAAAAAGAAAAGAAATCCATGTGCTGCATGGGCTTTCCCTGCTGAACCAGAGACCGGAAAATAAATGTTTGCACCTTTAATGACCTCTATTGTCCTGACTACACAGAATCCCCAGTGGCAGCTAATCCTCTGGAACAATACAGTACAGATGTTTCACAGGATAAGAAGGCTAATACCAGACCAATCAGAGCCACTCCAAATGTCAACACTAAAATAAATTTAACTTATAAGGCAAACAGATCCAGCTCTGCTGATTGATCTCTGGGGTCACTGGATTATTGGAGAGTCAGGATGCCCTATACTGCTAGCAAGGTCCCCCTAGTAGGATACAAGTGGTGTAGAATACTACACTGAATTTAATGTGATAATCCCTGTAGAAGTTTCTTCTAGAACACCATGCTCCAAAGGGTTTGGAGAGGCCTAGACTTCATTTCTTTGTGGAAATAACCTCTAGGCGAGAGTTAAAAAGTTATCATTTTACATCTGAGTTACAAATATTTCATTTTTGTCCAATAATTCAAGTTTGGATTGAGACAGAGGAAAAATCCCCCATATCTCCACTGTGAGATAAATAATTCCTTTGCTTAAAAAATTGTTGAATAATTTGCTGGAATCATCCAGATTAATGCTGTAAATTATAGTTATTTGTGTGTGGGAAAACTCATTCCAATACTATCACTACCAGTTCATAATACAAGTGAAATAGACATTAATAAATTTGCTTGCTTCTGGGGGATAGAGAGATGGCTCAGCAGTTAAGAGCACTGATTGCTCTTACAGAAGACCTGGGTTTGATTCTCAGCACCCATATGGTGTTAACTTAACATCCATCTGTTACTCCAGTTCCAGGGGAATCTGATATCTGATGCCTTCTTCTTACTCCATGGGCATTGCATACTACTGGCACATTTACATACATGCAGGCAATGCACTCATACACATAACATAATAAGATATTTTTAAGTTTGCTTGTTTCTTACATACATTTTATTCTATAATTTACTATTTAAACTAAACAGTTAAATATTTATATTACAGTTTTAAAAATATTTTATTTGGGTCTGGAGAGATAGCCTAGAGGTCAAGAGCGCCGACTGCTCTTGAAGAGGACCCGGATTCGATACCCAGCACCCACATGGCAGCTGAGAACTGTCTTTAACTCCAGTTCCAGGGGAATCTGAGACCCTCCCGACACCCTCTTCTGACCTCCGTGGCATTGCACAACACGGGTGCACAAACCTACATGCAGACAGTACATTCATACACATAAAAAAATAATAAAATTTAAAAAAATAAAAATATTTTATTTATTTATTTTCATTTTATGTATATGAGTATATTGCTTGCATGTACATAAGTGCACCCATGTCATGCAGTGCCTTTGGAGGTCAGATTCCCCTGGAACTGGAGTTATGGACAATTGTTAGACACCATGTGGGTGCTGGCAATCAAACCTGGGACCTCTGTAAGGCAGCCAGTGCTCTTAACTGTTGAACCATCTCTCCAGTCCCTATAGTGTTTTCTTGAGTCAAAGAACATATAAACTTGGGGCTGTAGAGATGGCCTAGCAGTTAAGAGCACCGACCTCTCTTACAGAGGAACTGGGTTCGATCCCCAGCACCCACATGGCGGCCAACAACTGTCTGAAACTCCAATTCTAGGAGAACTCCAGTTCCAGGGGAATCCGACACCCTCTTCTGACCCCCGCGGCATTTCACGACACAGGTGCACAAACCTGCATGCAGACATTACATTCATACACATACAAAAATAAATAAAAAATATTTTAAAAAAGAACATATAAACTTAATTGGGGGGAGAAGAACTAGAGTGAGAAGTGGGAAAAAAGAGAAAGAGGAGCCAAACTCATTTTGCTCAAAATAAAGTTTGCAAGCCATGTGTAATTTATATTTTATTTTTAAATTAATTTTTATATGTATCAGTCTACTGTCTGCATGTAGGTTGGTGCACCTGTGTCACGCAATGCTGCGGAGGTCAGAAAAGGGCATCAGATTGCCCTGGAACTGGAGTTAAAACAGTCCTTAGCCTCCATGTGGGTGCTGGGAATCACACCCAGGTCCTCTGCAAGAGCATCAGTGCTCTTAACCACTGAGCCACCTCTCCAGCCCCAGTTATAATATTTTAATACAAAACAATATTAAAGTATGTATTATCAGGTAAGACAGAAAGTGCAGAAATGATATGAACTATGAAAACTACCTTCCTTATAGAGGCACACACAACATAAAATAAAGTTTTGATGAAAAGTTTTGCCCTTCTGGGTTTATGTTGGACATCAATATTTCTTTTTCAGCATTTCAGAGTTATGTTTAAAAATGGTTATCATTTGTGCCTAAGGAAGTCAAAGGAATGATGGTATAAGACACAACTATATTTTTTCTTTGTATATTTGTATATTTTTTGTATAGTTGTATATATTATTTTTGCTTTATTTTTTACTTTGTGAGCCAGAACCATTCCAAGGGCAAGCAATGAAGAATCATTTCACAGATCTATTTGACGGTTGGAGTCAATAGATTATTACTTTTAAAATTTATGCATATGAGTGTAATACCTGTTTGTTGAGTGGTGTAGTAATCATGCATTGCTCACAGAGATCAGAAGAGGGTGCTGGATCCCCTGGAACAAGAGTTACAGATGGTTATTAGGGGACATGTTGGTGCTGGGAATCAATCCCAGGTCCTCTACAAGAGCAGCCAGTGCTCTTGACTGCTGAGCCTTCTCTCCAGCTCCCAATGGAGTTATTGAAAAAAAATATAATAGTAGCTTTATTTTGCTTCTTTGAAAATAAAATGTTCTATGACAAATTTTCTGGTGAATTTTCTATTTTTAAACAAGGTAAATAAAGTTTGCGTTATTGAGTAAGAATAATTATGCGCCACAATTACAGGTTACTGTGTTACTTTGTTCACCTCAACCTTAGGTTATTATCACAGCTGAGATTTTCCCACATAAGTCAAGCCTTTACCTTTAGATTAGCTTTATAACCCATTTTCCTGCCTCCCCAGAGAATACCAGCTACATCCTTTTTTTTTGGGGGGGGGGTTGTGTTTCTTTATTTTTTGTTTAAATTTCTTTGCTTTCTTTTTAAAATGAGGAACTTATTTCACTAAAGAAGACAGAGAACAAAAAGGAAAGAGGGAGGCAGGGAGAAGGAAGGGAGGGAGGGAGAGGGAAGGAATGGAGGAAAAAAGGAAGGAAGGAAGGAAGGAAGGAAGGAAGGAAGGAAGGAAGGAAGGGGTGTGTCCATAACTTCTAGACCATGATATGTATTTGCTGAAGAGTTCAGTCACTTGGGGATGAATTAATTAGCTAGTGATCAACACCTCTGTTTGTGTGAATAAAAGAATCTCATCTAAATCACTAAGAAAGATACAAGAGAAAAATCAGAAGAGATGATATTCCCTACATCTCTTTCTCTCTCACTCCTTCCCTCTTTTGTTCTCTCCCCTTCCTGTTTTCTTTTTCTTTATTTTTTTTATTTTTTTTTAATTTTTTTTCTTTTATTTATGTGTATGAATGTATTGTCTGTGTGTAGGTCCGTGCACCCGTGTCATGCAATGCCTCTTAACCGCTAGGCCATCTCTCCAGCCCCCTGTTTTCTTTTAAGAGTCTGTCTATATATTTCCTTGAACCACTGTCTATATTCATTAATACTGTGCTGGATAGTTTTGGTGTCAACTTGACACACCTGGGTTGAGGGAGCCTCAGTTGGGGAATTGGCCCCATTGGATTGACCTGTGGCCACATCTGTGGAGTACTGTCTTGATTGTCAAGCAATGTGGGAGGACCCAGCCCACAATGGGTGGTGCCACCCTGGGCAGGTTGTTGTGTACCATATAAGAAGGCAGGCTGGGCATGAGCCAGGGGAGCAAGCCAGTGAACAGCATTCTTCCATGGCCTGTGCTTCAGCTCCTGCCTCCAGGTTCCTGCCCTGAGGTCCTGCCTTGGGCTCCCTAAGTGATGAACTGTGACCCGGCAGATGTAAGCTGAATAAACCCTTTCCTCCCCAAGTTGGTGTTGGTCAGAGTGTTTTGTCACAGCAATGGAAGACAAACTAGGACAAATACTTTTCTTTTTTATTTCATGTGTTTTTCCTATGAAATATATTTTGCAGTAAGTCTAAAGTTAAATGTAGACCATAGATAGTTAAATGTTGTGGTAACTCCATTTGTAAGTCAGCTCATTATTCAATTCATTCCCTATTTCCATATACCACCTGTTTCTTTTTTTTTTTAATTTTATTTATTTCTGTATGTGTATCAATGTACTGTCTGCATGCAGGTCTGTGCACCCATGTCGTGCAATGCCGCGGAGATCAGAAGAGGGCGTCGGATTCCCCTGGAACTGGAGTTCTCCTGGAATTGGAGTCTCAGCCGCCATGTGGGTGCTGGGGATCAAACCCGGATCCTCTGTAAGAGCGGTCGGCGCTCTTAACCGCTACGCCATCTCTCCAGCCCCTACCACCTGCTTCTTAAATTCTAATTTTATCCAGACCTCAGGTATCCTAAGCTATCCTCAAACTGGCTATAAACTAAGGATGATCTTGAATTTCTGTTTTCCTGGCCTCTAATTATGGTGTTACTACAGCTACTCAGTGTATAAAACTGGGGATCAAACAAAAGACTTTGAGTATACTAGACAAGCATATACCAAATGAGCTACATTCTTATTTTAAAAGAAAAGAATCTTGCTATTCTTGAATCTCTCTGCTTGCTTACTTTCTTAAATTCCACTTCTTAAATAGTAATGTTTTAATGTGACTGGGAGGCTTTGAATTACAGTTCAACATTACCAATTGCACTATGGCCAATTTGTTAGCATTTTTCTTATTGTTATTTTTTTCAAAGGTACTCATATCCCAAAGTTAAGCCACTTGTAGGTTGGAACTCTCATATGGTGGTTGCTTTGTGAGCCTTTTGGTAAAGGACATCTCAATGCACGGCTTTCATCCTCTGCAGTGTGCTCCAGGGTAATCTCTCCTGCTCCTAGCATGTGCTCAGTTATCATCCTGACAGTTGAAAGAGTAGAATAAGTTAACCCAGCCAACAAAACCTGTCACGGTCCTGGGTCTTTGGCACCACTTGTCCCGCGCTGCAGTCTCGCCGACAAGAACTTCACGCGGACAACAGGATTCTTCTGTGGTAATATTTATTGTGCACAGCTCTTTTGTGAGAAGGACCCCGAAATGGAGCAGAAGCACTGCTTATATAGTAGTCCAGAGGGTTCGTGTATGCTCTGGATTGGTGCAGTGCCCTGAAGCCTCATTAGCATGCCCAAGGCACGGGCCCAGAGAGTAGTAGTCATGCGCAGTTTATCTAATGCAAAGGCAACGGTGGGAAGCGGCTTGTAGTGACTCAGGAAGTCGGCGCCATCTTAGGGCGTGGCACAGCACACATTGTTTTTGTGGTAGGCTGCCAACAGTTCCCCCTTTCTGTTTTAATAGAGCAAGGTCTCTGGGCCACAGCTGACTGTTCAGGGGTGACATGACCTGTCAGAGACTCTATTAAAATTGGCTGGGAGAATGCCTGTCTTAGGTTGCCTCTGCAGAGGTATTCCTTACCCGTCATGGGGTGGACAGACAGCTTTTGGTCTGTTCCCTGTCTTAGGTTGGTAATACTTGCAGCAGGTCTTACCCGTCATTGACTACTTCTCCAGCATACTAAGCCAAATGTTTGGGGAGGAGCCTGCTTCCAAAGCCGCAAGGGCCTGTGCAATGACTACTTTATCGCGCTGATGCTGGGCACGGAGCCTACACATAATCCAGAGCATAATTATAATCCCTCCACATAGAAATAGGCCAAACCCTGCCACCCCTGCCCATTGTTTGAAGTGTGAGACGGCAGCAGTAATCCAGGAGGCCAGTCCTTCAGCAAGGGAGGCGTCCACTCTAGTCGAGTTCACGGTGACAATAGCCATACGAAGTTGGTTCATCAAGCTGTCAAATTCTCCAGTCCAATTACCTAAAAGATATCTAGACAATTGGTTAGACAAATTTGCTGCCCTTGTGAAGTTTTGATATTGGATGCTGGTCACACATAGGCCAGAATATTTCCACTCACAGCCAAGCTGGGCTAGCTGCCATAGTTCAAATGTAGTAGAAGTATTCCAAAAGGTAAAAGGCCATTAATTGTCCAGCGTACTCCCCGTGACTGGCATCCTGTCCAAGGGGGCAAAGCTGTTTCCCTCCGGCCAGTACAGAAGGGTGACCATTTAGGTTGAACTGGACCCTTTGGCTGAGAGATAGGCCATCATCATTGGCCCTCCCAGGCGTATCAGGGGCATCAAACCATGCAGCAGTTTGATTATACATTTGAACACATTCTGAGCTGTCATTTATATTACTTACCTTATGGAAGCACAAGCTGCCACTTAATATGAAGCTTTTATTTTTATTAATGTTAGCTAGTTCTATATCTAAAGGCAAATAGGGTACATCTAAAGATGGATTAGTACTAAAGAGGCGGGGAAAGAGTTTAGCATCATGACGAACTGGCATTGGCCTTGGGAACACCGACAGTATCCCCCAGCTGTCCTGGGACTCCCAGAGATTTGCCTGCCTCTGCCTCCCAAGTGCTGGGATTAAAGGCAAGCGCCACCATGCCCGGCTACAATTATCCCCTTGTAAGGGCTGTAACAAACAGCCTTTTAAAGGCAAACATCAGCAACACTTTTTCCCTTCTCTATATAATACAGATTACATAAAGGCAGACAAATCCACATTTATGGAAAGCATTAAGCATTTGCTGCATGGAAGATTTTTTAGTTCTAATACTAGTAGTACAGAGTCACAGAGCATATTTTTAACACTTAACTTGCAGGTTCATTGAATATGGTTATGTTTTTAACTCCTGGAATAAATGGGTAGCTGTTTTTAAATCTCTACTGACAAATTAATTGAAATAGCTCTGGTTAAGCATTGATATTTAGAAAAAAAGTAAAAATCAAATGGTTTATTGTTGCTTTTTGCCATTTGGTAGCATTTACACACAGGCTTCGATCTTCAGAATACCCTGGATTCAGTAGAAAAACCTTTTAAATGAAGTTTTGTACAATAGAAACTTTTCAGCAGTCAAAATTTAAGACTGTAAAAAAATACATGCAAAACATACTTTTTTGAAAACACTTAACTTTGAACAAAGCACCAAACTACACAAACGCAGATTGGGAACATTTGCCTCGTGGCATGTCGCGCCTCCGGGGAACAAAAGGAGGTGGAGCATTTCCCAGATGCATAAGGCGGAGGAGCCGAAGGCAGGGGAGCGGGAAAGCTATGGGACCTGTTTACTTTCAGTTTTAACCTTTTCTTTCGCCGGGCGGGGCGAAAGTGTTCATTTTTGTACTGGGCTGCTTCCTCCTCTAATTCCTCCTCCTCAGATAGCGGTAATTTTTCATTAGAATCTGAATCATTTAATGTCAGGGCTTGTAGGTCTCTAAATGGGTATAAGGTACCTTTATTAATAATCTCGCTAGCATCCTCTTTTTTCTTTGAATGCTCATCTAACCTTTCACTCCGTTCTGTTTCTGACATGCTTTCCTGAAGGTCCGCAAGGGCTTGTTGTCCTTCCCTAATTTCTTTTTTACAGTTTTGATCAATTACAACAGCCAATAAAATAATTAGGCAAGCTTCCAATCCCTCTAGATCGTCAGAGAAAAGCATATCTCTCAGAACTTAACTTAAAGAAAAACTTACCTGGCCACAGTTCTGAATCCACTTCGGAAGACGAAGGGTTCTCTCGGCGCCAGCTCCCGGGTCTTCGGCACCACTTGTCACGCGTGCTGTCTCGCCGGCAAGAACTTCACACGGACAACAGGATTCTTTTATTTTTTGTGCACAGCTCTTTTGTGAGAAGGACCCCGAAATGGGGCAGAAGCACTGCTTATATAGCAGTCCAGAGGGTTCAGGTATGCTCTGGATTGGTGCACCGTCCGATGCCTCATTAGCATGCCCAAGGCGCAGGCACAGAGAGTAGTAGTCATGCACAGTTTGTCTAATGCAAAGGCAATGGCGGGAAGCGGCTTGTAGTGACTCAGGAAGTCGGCACCATCTTAGGGCGTGGCACAGCACACATTGTCTGTGTGGTAGGCTGCCAACAAAAACCCAGTTTGTAAAATGTGCTTTTAAGCAATTCACATATAAATGATGACATGGTCTTTGCACTTACAAAGACTATGATGGAAAATGAGTCAACTTTTTAAGTGTTCATAGGGCTGATGAGCTAGGTTTCTGCATTGTTCCCATAAAAAAACGTTCATTCCAGTCTTTGGGAAAAATATGTTTGAATTCCTAAGCCAAGAACTTAAAGAGAGGGATATCTGGAGAAGAAATTACTTTTCTAAGATAACAAACATTTGGAGATAAAGATAAGAAAAAAAAATCAGTGTTTGGCATTAATTGCTCCTGTGTAAAGGCAGAAATTCTAACATTCTCCAATTTTTTCTAGAGTCACAGTACAACAAGTTGTTAGATTTAAAAATGTTTGTTCTGGAATATATGGTTAGCACTGTTAAAATCCCATTAGTAAGGAGATAGACAAATATTATTTTCAATGAGATCAAATTCATAAAGAATTATATTGAAGCATTTTTGATTTTCTAATACTTAACTCTTCTAAAATATTTTATAATCTGTTCTGAAAAGATTTATCATGGCATTTGGGGGGGCTATTTTTTAATTTGAGGCTTCAAAGTATTTCTCATAGTAATGAGAAAACTATGTATGAAGATAACTGAACATTTGTAGGGCCATCCATCATTGTGAAGACATATGTTAATAGACTTGAACATTTCTGCTTTGAGCTACAAGTGAAAAAGAAATCTTATTTAAAACAATGAGATTTTTCTGGTCACGTGCGATACTTCCTGATCCATTGTATTTGGCACCAGGAAACAACTTGGCCTGAGCCACTGAGAAATCCATCAGCAACTGTGAAAACTTTATCACTTCCTGAGCTCATGCATGCGGGAAGTGGACACAAAAGCAATGACTTAAAAGGGGAAAATGACTCTTACCAGTCAGAAAATAGTGCATATTTTAACACTTACATGCTGTCTCTCTGTAGAAAGTAAATTAGAAACTCACTCTAGAAATAAACAAACACATATATGATACATATATATCAGAACAGATAGCATGAAACTCCATCTATGAAACAAAATTAAACATACACATTTATTTTTTTCATGTCATTCTTCTTTCCATTTTCTTTTTCATTGCATTATTATTATCTGTGCTAGAGAAAGAATCCAGGACATTCTGAGTTTTTAAAAGTAAAATCTGACCATAAGAATTTAAGGTCTGAGATGCAATAGTTTGTAAAATTCCTCAGTACATGCATGAAGAAATGAGTTTGGAAACCCAGCACCCACATAAAGTTCAGGCAGATGTACATATGTTCCCATGTCCATGTCAGGAAGATATATATATATATATATAATGTCATAATAAAATATATAGATATATAGATATATATATATTATGCACTCATGGATAAACATCATGGATAAACACATAGATAAGAAATTTAGTGTGAATTTTAAAACTTGAAGGAAAAGAATAGTAAAACACTATGTGCCAAAATGTTAATTTCTAGAGAAAAAAATGGTTATTATATAGAAAGTTGACTTTGGCCAGAATAAACTATTAAAGGAGGAGGATTCACAGAACAGGGCAGTATGAACAGTGTTTCCATGGATATTTTAAAATTAAAAGAACACAAAAAGTTCCCTTGTACCATATTTAGATGAGAAATCCTATATCTGTTTCTAAGTATTGATGACCTGGCCTATCAACTTTCCCTATCTGGGAATGAAAGCACAGCCATTCTGGATCTTGTTCTCTCTCTCATTTTTTGCCATTTTTGATTCATTCTGTTATTCTTATCCATGGAATGGATTAAACCACATGCAAAGGGTTTGTCCCTCCTCATGTAAAACTCCCTGGAAATGTCCTCGCAGACATAGTCAAAGTTGTACCTCAGTAATGCCCTAGGTGTTTCTTAATAAAATGAAGCCTATAATTGAAATTAACCATTACATTGACCAGTTTGCCTAGTCTGTAATATTGTGTTTCCTCCTGTATCTTCATAGCATCTAGTGGAGACTTAAGAAAGTTTATCTTAAGGATGAAGAACTAGAAGAAAGCTGTTGCAGTAAGAGACTTTGGTAATATGAATGTTATTACATAGGTCATGAGAAGTGACTATTACAGCTTTAGATATTTATATTATCTATTTTTTTGACATATGCATTTATATATTTAACAAGTTTATACACATGACATAACTCCAACATAAGAGTCCTTGACATTTAGATACAGCTGAAATACTGGGTGTCTTATGTCCCGAGACAGAGGTAGAGCACATGTTCCTGTACACAGTGGTCAAAGAGAATCAGAACCCCAGTCGAACTTAAGGATGCCAGACAACAGCCATCCTGGGGGAATCACCGTTGAAGGAAACATGGGAGTCCATATGAATCTTCATTTAACATTTAAGAGAAAACCATATCTTTATTTTAACATTTAAAAGAAAACCACATTCCTACAGCTTTCCCAGGCTTGGCGACCTAATAAGTTACACACACATACATGTAGCACTCGAAGTCTACAACACAATCGATCACTGGGGAAGCAAGTGGCAACTTTCCCCGAGGTGAGACTCAACTCATCGCCTACAAGGTCACCTTACCCAGCATCGGCTGTGGGGGCAGCTGCAGGCAAACGTGCCTCCAATTAAAGTATAGTTTCTGGGGGGCCAGGCAAAGCCACATGTGCTAAGAGGCTTTGTGGACAGCAAGGTCGAGCTGCCCGTGCAGCACGGTAGTTGAGGGTGGGTGGCCATGACAGCTTGGGAGGTCCGAGGTCCCAGTTGCATGTTCCTGAAAGTTGTGCGGTGCTCCTCACACAGGATTTCCTAGGATGAGTTGTTTTTTGGCATGTCAGTGGCTTTGATGAATTTGCTGTGACCCAGGGGTGTTCCAGGACTTCTGCTAGTGTTAGCCTCTGGCTTGCATTATACTTTAACAGTCTTGAAATGAAGTCCTTGGCTCCCTCCGTCACAAAGTCAGGGAATGTGAATTCAACCCATGATATCTTTCTGTATGTCTCCTGGTGCGTCTGTGCTTCAAAGGGGGGGGGTATCCCTACAAGGAACTCATAGCAGAGGACGCCCAGGCTCCAGAGGTCCACCTTCTCATCATGCATGCGGCCTTCAATCATCTCGGGGGGCAGGTAGTCCAGGGTGCCACACAGCGTGGTTCGCCTGGAAGATGGTGCATGCACAGACCACCCGAAGTCCTGCAATCTTCAGCTCTCCATTTGACCCAAGAAGCAGGCTCTCAGGCTTAATGTCTCTATGGATGACTCTCTTTTCAATGACAGTAAGACAGAGCATTCACCAACTCAGTGATATATGTGGCGGTTCTCTGCTCATCAAACTTGGAGTGTTTCTGGTGCTCTCTGTAGACTGTGCCGAGGGGTGCATATTCTAGAATAAGATACACTCTGGTGGCATCATGGAAATAGCCATACAGCCTGAGAATATTAGGGTGCCTCAGGTGGGACTGGATCTCAACTTCCCTCCGGAGCTGATGCTCCACGCCTGCTTTCTCCAGCTGGGCTTTAAACAGCACCTTCAGGGCCAGGATGAACTTGCTCTGCTTCTCCCTTGCCAAATAAACGTTCCCAAACTTTCCTTTACCCAGAGGGCGGCCAATGTCAAAATCTTCCAAAGTCCACTGCCGTTTTTTTGAGTCTTCACTTTTCTGTTTGGATGCTCGCTCCTTTTCAGGATTTCCGGAGGCTTCAGGCTGCTCGCTCTTCTGAGGATTACTCGGCCGGGAGACAGCCAGCAACTGCTTGGGCACTGGCTTCTGACCAGAGAGGAGCTTCTGTGCTTGTGAAGGACCCCGGTGGGAGGCATTGGAAGGACACAGGACACGCTGGGCTTAGCCACTGCCTGCAGATCCGGGGTTCTGAGAAGGAAACTGCTCGGTCACCAGGACTCGTTTTGGACCATCACCAAAGGAAGTGGAAGCCTTAAGAGGCCCGGAAACACATTTCTCTTTAGATCTGTCCATGTCGTCTCCGAGCGTTCCGAGAGCTCAGCCGTTACAATTCTAGATATTTATATTAAAAATCTTTCACTTATGTCCTTATCTTTCACTTATATCCTTTGGTATTTGCATGTATCAATATTGATAAATATAATTTTATATAAAAGAACTTGAACAATGAATCCATTTAAAATGACATGTAAATCAATGTTAACCGTGTGTGTGTGTGTGTGTCTGTGTGTGTGTCTGTGTGTGTGTGTGTGTGTTTGAGGAAGGGAATCATGTACAACAGGCTGGTCTAGGACTCACCATATATCCTAGGATAATCTTGAACTTCTTATTTTCATGCCTTCCTGCCTTGTACTCTAGTGGTTGTATTATAGCTAGTGCCTATATGTCTAGTTTTATTCTCAGCTACGTATTGATCCCAAGATTTTGTGTACACAAGGCAAGCACTCTAACAACTAAGCTCTTCCCTAAGTCTCTAAACACTATATTTCCTACTTGTAACACCTGATAAAATGGCCTTCCCATGTTTTAATCGTTAAAGTGTGTTTTTGTCTCACTGGATTACATTTTTTAGTAAGGAGTACATTCATATAATGATTCACTGCCCACTTCACTAACAGTATTAAACTATTAACTGTCTAATCTTATTAAAACTTTGAAGATTAATTCTTATAAACAGACTTAAAAAAAGACAACTATGACTTAATCATCCAAAGGATATCTATCTATCTATCTATCTATCTATCTTTCTTATATCTATCTATATATATCTAGATAGATAGATAGTCTTATATCTATATCTATCTATCAGTCTAGATATAAGATAGATAGATAGACAGATAGATAGATAGATAGATAGATAGATAGATAGATAGATAGATATTTAAATCATTTAACTGGTGACTTTAGCCAGCAGTTGTTTAGTTGCTCTCATGTTAAAAAATACTAATATACATAAATATGTGAATTGATTTTAGATATCCTTGAGGTCAAGGGATTTTTATATTGTTCTCCATAATTAACTTTGTTTTCAAAAGTTTCTTCTTTCCTTTAGTTCATCCACATAAGGCCATTCATCTACCCTGCCTTAGAAACAGAGAAAGAGAAAAGAGAGAGAGAGAGAGAGAGAGAGAGAGAGAGAGAGAGAGGAGAGAGAGAGGAGAGAGAGAAAATATGAACATTCGTAAAGGTTTTAGCAGGAAACATAAACATACTAATGTGAATCTAGTCATAAAACAGTAGAATTGTAGAATGTCTCTCCTCCTCGGGACTTTCTCACATACAACAGAAGATCTGATTTAATAATAATTATTTGCAGCTGTAATACCTACAAATTTGAAGGATTAAAGGAAGTGCAAAAGTAAAAGGGAAATAAAACAAAGATACAGCATATGTGAAACATTAGCCATCCAAAATTACAGCAAATATTAAAACTAATTTGACTCCTGAATAGATGAAATTTCTCTCACAAAGGCCTATTTATCTAAATGTTAAATTCCTATAAAATATCCTACTTACATTTAATTCTCAAGTCTTAGAAATGGAAATAAAATGATTTATACATATTGAATGAAAGTCAAGACAAAAATTATCTGACAAGCTAAAGAAGGAATTGAAAAATTATTGGCGGCTGGGAGGAAAACCTTATCTTCTTAAAAGGAAGGACTCTACATAGGCTGAGTAGACCCCAGGGGATGAAACTGCTCTTAGGAATGTCTGGGGACACTAACCTGACTTTAAAGGAATCTGGATTTACTTTAAACATGGTATAAACTTTGAAATTATCAAGTAGAAAATATAAAACAATTTTCAATAACATTATACCCTATAAGAGATAAGAAAATATACTATTTTATTGTTGATAGATACAATATGTCAATCAATGCCAAAAAACAAAATTAACAGGAAATTATGAAACCCATATTAAAAGAGGTAACAAGAATAGACAGAAATAACCAGTCAATCAAGCAGATAAATGAAAAAAGTGTTGATCATTCGAGTGAGTTGTAAAATATGACCACTCAGTTCCTGTCTAGGAAGCAAAAGCAGAAAATAAAGTCCTGGCCTTGGTTTTACGTTTTTATAAATTAAGTTTTTTAAATTTTCATACAATATAATTTGATGGTATTTAGATTCTATCACCTATTCCTAACCCCTTATTACCTCCACACTCAATTTAATGTACTCTATGACATATATATATATATATATATATATATATATATATATGTATGTCTTACAATATATGTTATATATAATATATATATTATTATACATTATATAATATTATATATGTTATATAATATATGTGTTATATATAATATATATAACATATATTATATAAAATATAAGACCCATAAAGTTTAAATTGTGCCTCTAATGTCCTACAGTGTGGGTCCATCCAATGGCCCCTGGGTAACCTTCCAAGAGTTCCATGTTTGAAAGAGTCTGTCTCCAAACCTCCCAGCAGTCATCTGTTGCCACAGTTTCCTTAGGTTAGGTTGCAGCTTCTTGCTTCATGTCTATGCTGGGACTATTTTCTTGCAAGGAACATGTGCATACTGTCATCACAGCTGTGAGTCCATGTGAGCAATATACCAGCCGTCTGGAAAACTCTCTTACATTGTGGCCATCCACCACCTCTGGCACTTACAATCTGTCTGCCTCCCCTTCTGCAGTGATCCTTAAGCCTTGTGAGAAGTTTGATATAGGTCTCCTATTCAAGAAAGAACACCCTATAGCCTCCTTCCTGTTCCTTCACATTGACCAGTTGTGGATATTGTTTTAACCACCATCTGAGATGGAAATTTTTCTGGTAAAGGTTGTGATATGCATTGCTTTATGGTTATGAAATAAGTCATTAAGAGTCAACTTAATACAATAACTAGTTAATAGAAAACTAGAGTTGGATTCTGCCCTATGTTCTGTGAGATGTCTAGCCTCAGGTTCCTTTGCTTGATACCAATGTCAGGTATGAGCTCCATCCTAGGAAGTGGAACTTAAATCCAACTAAATAGTGTTTGCTTGCTCTTATAATATATGTGATATTATGAGTGAATGAGTGAGTGACATTATGGGTAAGTATGATGATTATTCTTTTCTTTCTGGCAGCTTACATAGCTCCCTTATGCTGGTTATTTTTATTTGTCAAGTTGATACAGCTTAGAATTTCTGAGGAAAAGTGTGTCAGTTGAGAAATAATATAGATAAGGTTGTTATGTGTTAGGGATTGTCTTGATTATTAATTGAGGTAAGATGTCCCTCCTTAGCTGGGTGGCAAGATTTATGTGAGTGGCCCCTAAACTGTGTAAAACTGAAGGGAGCTAGATCAACTTAAGCAGTGTGGAAGCAAGCAGGCCAAAACTAGTTCACTTTTTTCTCTACCTTTGACTCTGAATATGAAGTGACTTTGAGTTCTTGTCTTTACTTCCTTGAAATGACGGACTACAACTCAGAGAATTGTTTGGCAAATAAATACTTTTGTCCTCTGTGTTCCATTTGGTCAGGGTAATTGTCACAGCAACAGAAGCGAAATGAGGAGGACGGTGACCCATTCTCCCTGCTGAGGACTTGCCCATAGTGACTTGAATACTCTTGCCCTTAGTCTGCAGCTCACAACGGCTTCACCATTTCTTAGAAAAAGTATTTGTACAAAGAATTTTGCAAACAGTTAGTTTCGAACTGTAGCATGGCACCCATCACATTCAGAGTGAAGAAATCAGTAACAATCTTAAAGAAAACTGTAAATGGGAAAAGGGAATTTGACCTTTAGAGGAATAATGATAAGAATTAAGTTAAAATTTCCTATCAGAAACATTTGAAATAAGGAGTAGAATGAAGCAATTTATTGAAAGAAAGAAGTCAACATCCTAGACTACTGTTTCCAGTTAGCTTATATTTGCAAATTGAAGAAGTAATACATCTTCAGCAGACTTATGGTACCAATAGCTTAATAAAAGCCATGCAGAGAAAATAATGAGATATACATGAGGTATTATGACCTAGGTAGAGAAGGAGAGTGTTGGAGGATTTCAAGCAAAACAGCAGTACTTAAACCACAAATGACTTACTCTCTACTGATAATCTGATAAAGATGATTCATCACTACATTTTGTATACAATTTTGTAAGTTGTTTGAACAACTGTATAGTGACTTTGTAATTCATTTTAACTTCTTTTATCCTGTTCATCACTTTCCAGATGCATCTAAGAAGTGATCAGTTATGTGGAGATACAGTATGATGAGAGCTTTATACGGTATATTTCTAACACTTGTTTATAGTTGAAAAAAAAAGGAAAAAAACAAATCATAGCCTAAGTGCCTTCTAATTCTTTAGAGCCCTCATTTTATAAAAAAAAAAATGAAAATAAGAATCTTTCTGACTGATGTGTCTCTAAGACTGGCTGGGCCACCAATAGACATATGGGTGGTGTCAATCTGCAGGATTTCCTTGAGAATCTTCACTAAAAGTTTTCCTGGAAAGTCAAGGATTGCAAGCAAGAGGACCTCGGCCTCTCCATCCACTGAGAATTCCAGTGCAGGGGGTGAGGGCAGCAGCATCAGTGGCACTAGTGAGAGTAGAGGGCAGGACAGCACCCTGGAGTGCACATATGCTTGGATACAGCCAAGGACGCTGTCATCAGTCTGTGTGGCCACCTCTTCTGTCATCAGTCTGTGTGGCCACCTCTTCTGCCATCAGTCTGTGTGGCCACCTCTTCTGCCATCAGTCTGTGTGGCCACTTCTTCTGCCATCAGTCTGTGTGGCCACCTCTTCTGCCATCAGTCTGTGTGGCCATGTTTACATTAGTGGTTGTACACCAGACCTAACAGACAAGTGTGCCCAGTTTGCTGCCAGCATCAGCAGAGACAAAGTGATCCCACTTTATGGCAGGGGAACCAAAGGGCAACAGGAACCCAGAGAGAAGACCCCTCCTTGCCCTCAAGGTTAGAGGCCAGAGCCAGAAAGCAGAGGGGGGGTTTCAAGGACTTGGATTTGGAGATGGTGGTTTCCAGATGTCTTTTGGAATTGAAGCATTTCCGTTTGGGATATGTGCCACAGCATTTAGTATAGATGATGGACGGCCCCCTCCAGCTGTCCCTGGGACACCCCAGTGCATGGATGAGCAGTTTGTCGCACCTCACACCTCTTCCTGTTTGTAGCCCTGGTGATCAGGTTCTGGCTCCTGATCACCTAATGCTGGGTTCCTGCTCCGCAGCAGAGCCTCTGGACTGCTGATGTAGCACTCTCCCTCCTGGTATTTGACTTGCTGGCTAATCTGAACTCCTGGAATCAGGGGTCAGAACACATCAAGGGGTCAGTCTTGCTTTGGAACTCAAAACCAGTTGGTGAGGACCCTCAAGTGTCACCACTGTTGTAAACGCCTTTCTGTAACATCAGGCGTGGTGGCAACGTGAAATCCTCTGCAGCTTACTCAGTAGATTCTGACTGTACAGGAAAGAGATGGTAAGAAAGAAACGCAGTTTCCATCACTTGAACTTCATGTTATAAAAAGGAAGGGATGAACCAAATGGTATTTATGGAAACTGACTTCCATCTCTTTATTTCTTAGTAAGTGTTCTCTACTTCTTATTCTGAGATTCTCTTCAAGATCCCACTACTGCTCTGTCTTCTTTCCTTTACACTGCTTCCTCAGAAATGACATAAATTGCTGTCCCGGGAAACATAATTGCAACAGCTAAAGCTGAAGTTGCTTCATGACTAATAGAGAGCCGAGTCTTCTGTCAGCTCCAGGCCTTCCATAGTGTCTTGGCCCTAGAAAGCAGCTTGAATGACCTGGTTTCCTGATGTTGGTTGTCCCTGGTGTCCCCTGACTCATAGAATTCCTGTCAGTTCTCTCCTCAAAACTGCATGTCCCTACTCCTCTTCCACAGGGAAAACAGCCTTGACTACAGCTGAAGCCAAGCTCACTGCTCTGCTTCAGAGCTCTGATGCAGGGACAACTAGACAAGTAGCCTCTCTGTCTAGGCTACAGAAAGAAGGTCTGAGTAATCCTCTCTCAGAACTTGCCCAGAGAAATTGGAGGCTTTCTCTGGTAAACCTAGCTATATAGAGACAGCTACTCTCAGAAGCCAAGTTGTCCTTTGGAAAGAGGTAGAGATTACAGAGATACAATTGTGATCTTGATTTTGGCTTGATAGATTTCCCTGAAAACTCTCTGTATGTTTGCTAACACCAGGGAAGCATGTGACCGCTGAACAAGCAACTCCTGGAACTCAGTGGTACAATACAGTCTTCCTCCTGTGTAATCCAGGGGAAATGATTCTTCCCATCCATTGATTTGGTTTTTTTAACTCCATAAGCTGCTTCCTCTGAATCTGATTGTGAGACTGTGGAGCCAGGAAGGTAGGATAGTTCACCCAGTGAGGCAGTTTTTGCTCTGCTTACCGAGGCTTTGTCTTGAGATTGCAGTTTCTTGAGGAAATCCATGGTGAAGCAAGATGACCTTCTGCTGGCCTTTTGCTCACTTCTCCAGCACCCACTGTCTCAGCAACAGCCAGGAAATGGGAGAAAGCCTTTCCTAATGCTTTCTCAAGATACTGCTCTGTATAATTTATGGACCACAAGACCTTGAGGATGATGAAAGAAAACCACCTTCTCACTGCATAGACCCCACCCACCCCTTCATTTTGTATCTGCCAATGCCAGTGTTCAGCATTGAAACATATAATATACATAGTACATATGGGGCTCAGCAAATCCAGCTTAAAAGAATAAGCCACCAAAATGAGAGTGTGCCTAAGAGATTAAATATTCTTTGCCACTTGGAAATCCCAGGTCATCGGGGCCTCCAGAGTGTCTTTGTTTTAGAGAGAATTGTTAGGATCCTTCAGTCTACGGGTGTGGCCCTAAGTAGTGGGAGATAAACTTCAGTCAATGAACCCCAAAGAAATGAGTTTCCAGAATAAATATTTAAAGAAGCACTGTAAGTAGGAAAACAAATCATTTGGACTCTCATGAAATGAAATGAACTTAAGAGAGTACTGTCAGCAGAGGTATCCCAGGAGCACACTGTCAGCAAAGCTGTGATGGTCATATGTCCTTTGTGACCTTATATGCCCTCATGTGCCTCTGGCCAAAAACTGAGACAAGAGACCCAACTTGGGAGTCTGCTTTCCCTTGCAGCCCTGTGTAGGCTCAATACTCATTGCTTGGCCAAGGCAGCTTTCCTTCTTCTGTGTGTTTTCTGTGTCTTCAGCCTCCACCTTCTTGCCCTCCCCATGGAAAGGAACAGGTCCTGACTATAGTCAGAAAGTGGCGAGATATTCACCAACTCATCTTGACCACTCGCTAATTTTCACTGTTGTGAAAATGATTTTATTTAGAATGAAACAAATGGTTTTACATTTAAAAAACTGAAAATAAAAATTTATTGTTTTATATCATAATGATCAAAGTAATTATATATCCAATGATGTAAGGACATTGAAGGAATTCAATCCCTTTTGTCTATTTTTCAATTATTTTAACATGTCAATCATTCTAAATTGAAATGTAAATTCATAATAAAGCATTAGCTGAGTTTTTAGTTTTTCCACATATTTACTATAACTTGTAGAATTCAAGACCAAAAACTTTGCCTCAATAGACTTGTCAATGAAATATCATGTGTTTGTAATTTAGTTAGACTTATATCTAAAATGACAGTTTTGTTTTGGTGATATTGCTTTCTTGAATTAAGAGAAGCTAATGCATTTTACTTTCGCTAAAAGTAGCTCTGTGATTTGGGTGTAATCATGGTAACTGCACTGCATAAATTTGGCTGGAGGTTTTTAGTTACCCTAAGATTTCCTCAAACAGTATGTAGTTTTTTTCCAAAGAAAAACCACTGCATATTTATATGAGATTTTTCTATAATTTCTTCTAAGATAGCAGAATAAATTCTTGTGGTCTTTAAATTCTTTAGGAGTAGATATAATTTGCCAGAAATTTGTTTAAAACGTGAGCAAAAATTTTAACTTTTCTCATCCTTAAGACTGAGTGTCTTTATAGCTTATAATTCCAAAACTGTAGATAATAGATATAAGCTTTATATATTCAAAATTAGAGAAGTGATGGGTTACATTTCTGGTGCCCTCTTTGACTGGGTGTGCAACTTGAAACAAAGGAACTAGGTGTACTGTCCCAATTTACTCATCTGAAAACCAATAAATGATTTCAACTGTGTATGTTCTATTAGACAGAAGCAATGAAATATTATTCCTAAAGGATCTGACATGTTCTAGGTATTCAACATGTTTCCTATTGTCTATCATGTACAAAGCATATTGTGCTTCCTAGACTTCTTACCTCCTTCCCAATGCAGCACTGAGAATAATTATATGCACTCATTCCAGTCTCTAGCATGGTGCCTTGAGAATGTGGGTGCTAACTCTTTTGCAACAAACATTTATGGAGGGAGCAACTGGCTGCATGGTTTGTAGAGAAACCATAAATCAAATACATTTTATTTTACTCTTTTTCAAAATATTTTTCCACAAATCTTATACTCATAAAAGTTTGCCAATAAGTACCTACCACTAAATATCCTGGTTTGTAGATTTTTTTATTTAGTTATGGTAATTGGGTGGAGGGTGCAAGTGGTGTTTATATTGCAGTCAACACCAATACGTTTGTAAACTGTGCATGAAAATTGTGGGCAAGTTATTAAGTGAACAGTTATTAAGTGAAAGATGCTACTATGTTTTAGCTTTAAGTAAAATTGGTATCATGGGTGCAAAGATTATACAAGCACAAAATTAGAACATCTTTTGGACCCCAGAGTTAATTTTAATAAGTCTGCTTTTAAATTCCCCTTACACCAAAGCAAAGAGTTCATAGTTGTGCTAACCTGAGGGATGAATCGTATGTGCAATTTTCTGACTGTGGATTTCCATTTTCGAATAAAGCTCATTGATGTGACTGATTATCTACACCTTCATCCCACAGGAAATTGGTGGCATCCGGTGAAGAAGTGGCATGCACTTTAGATTGCCCCTTCCATGAAGTCATTCACCACCTGTTTCAATAAACAATGGTCTGCAGCCTGAGTTGTATACAAACTAACTGAGGGTGAACTTCTGCCCCCATTAGCTGACACCATTCTGACTATCGTTTATCACAGAGAAAGTGCCATGTATAAGGTCTACTTCCAAATGGACACAAACATTGTAGACATGAATCAAACCATAAGTTTCACTCATTTTTTCTATTTTACAGATGAGTCCAGGGAACTCATCCACATTTCTTTTGACTGCATTAATAACTTTAAAATATGTTAAATTGCTCTTACAAGAAGGAAAATACAGAGAAACCTCACCCAGTACACATTTTCACAGAAGAATGTAGGTTGAGTTTAATGTGGTTGTGAATTTTTGTAATTCTAGCACTAGAGAGATTAAGACAAGACCATCCTCTGTTCAAGGACAAACTGTGCTACTTAGGATGAAACTTTCATATACAAACAAACAAAAAACCAAAATAAATGTATATAAACTGCAACATTATGGACAGTTCTAACTACCAAATTAGAGATCAATGGATGACAACCAAGTTGTAATTTCATTATTATTATAATTTCAATCCATCAGGATGTTCTAGAGGCAATAATTTTCACATTTCTGTTTTCTGAACATATAAACTACTTTATATTTCAGAAAATGGAGAATACTATGCAGATTATCTCCTTTTAGACTTCCAACATTTACAAAATTCTAACTTATGACCATTTTTTATGCTCATATAAATTTTAAGTTTCATGAGGGCAGCACTATGACTTATGAGAACTGCTTGGCTCAGGAGGAATTTTACTGTGATGAAGAAATAAATGTCATAAAATACATGTCCTCAAATATGTTCAAGGGTCTATTAAGGATATTTGAAGGGTATATGAAGGGCATATGGAAGTTTGAAGTATATTCAAAGATGCATTGTCGGCTTAGTATGTGATAATGGTGTTAATAAACACATGGTGTCAACACAAAGTTTATCTGAAAAATCATAAAGGTGGCTTCAAATTTCCCATAACATATTTGATTCAATTTCAGTTGTATAAAGCAACTAAAATAAATGAACATTCTGAGGACATTGGAGTGAAAACATGATGTGTTCCTTAATAATCCAATAGTAAGAACACTATAACTGTGATTCAGCATTAAGAAAGAACAAGATTGACATAACATGTTATAAAAAATAAAACAAATTTGCATCAGGAAATTTAAATTTACGAAGTGAAAATGAATCAACCATACTAAAAAAGTTCTAACAAATAAAGGAAAACCAAAAATATCTGGAGTCAGAAAGATAGTAGTAGTAGTACTAGTAGTAGTAGCAGTATCTTTAAAGTGTGACAAGTTGTCTCTTGGTTCACATTTCAAGAATTGTCAGTGAAGAATACATTTTGTTTCATTTGACAGGCAAGTACTAGTTTTCTCCTCTCTCTGCCTGGATTAACCTTTCTTTTGTTCAGTTACTTTCATTTTCATCTAAAGGATACTACTCATGTTAAAATAATTATAACATAAATTTTATTACTATGATTTACCAAACTACATAGAATGAAATATGTGAATTAAAACCTCAGATAAACAGTCATTAATAGAGCATGGATGCTGATTTCTTAGTAGTCAGAAAAACAGGAAGAATTTTAACATCCTTTATGTCATTTGGTTATGAAATGTAATCATGGGGTAAGGATGATGTTGTTAGAAAGTAAGTCATTCTCATGGGGCTGGAGAGATGGCCTAGCGGTTGGGAGCACCGACCGCTCTTGCAGAGGACCCGGGTTCGATCCCCAGCACCCACATGGTGGCTGAGGGCCGTCTGGGACTCCAATTCCAGGAGAACTCCAGTTCCAGGGGAATCCGAGACCCTCTTCTGACCTCCCCGGCATTGCACGACACGGGTGCACAGACCTGCATGCAGGCAGTGCATTCAGGCACATACAGAAATAAATAAAATTAATAATAATAAAAAAAAGAAAGTAAGTCATTCTCAGCAAGGGAATAATTCTTGTGATATATACTACTCACATTGAAAAATAACTACAAAAATAACTACAAAAATGTTAACCAAATCTTTACACTCCAGGGAAATGATTATATCGGCATAAAGTTTAAAGGTCAGATTTTCCTAAACAAACAACTTCTTTTCCCATCATAACAAATCATAGCATCACTTAGGCAGATGATATAAATAAGACAGTAAGCAATTTGAGTTTGACCATGAATGCACTGAAGAATCAGTAAGTAGCTAGATGAAACCAGCACCATTTGACTGTATCTTCGTGGATATTTAGTATCCCTGTTCTCTGGGGATTAAGCTGGGCCTCATGTTCTAAATGGTCTGCGTGGTTGTAAAGGCTATTGTTGGCCATTGTCCACAGCTAGGCTAGAAGTCAAAGCTGCATGGTCGATGATTCAGTAGGAAGACAAGCAAAGAATGAGACCTTGCATAGAAGACTAGCATTGATCAAGCTAGACAAAAACATAAATGTGTAACATTACAAAAACAAACAATTGCCTCACCTTATTTTTAGTTCAGTGCAACTAATGGACACCCTCAAGTCTTCCCAGACTCTGTTTTCCTGATGGATTTCCCTGTAATTAGTGTCAGATTATCTTTGCTTACAAAAATACCTTTCTCCCTCAAGAGTGAGAGACCACCAAGGAACTATATATGCAATAAAAAAATTCGCTCCTTTTGCCCTGATTTTAGAATATTCTTTAACCAATTATTATTTCTACCTATGAACATGTATATATAAAGTACTCATCAAACCACAAAAATCTTCACCAAACACTAATAAAAACTATTAAGCATAACGTTGCACTAAATTGCAAAGTTAATTTGGCAGTGCTGGGTTATACACTTTTTTGGAAAGACATAACTATTTGCATATCTTTACAACCCAGGGTTCCATGTTAACCAATGCCTGACATCATGGGGTTAAATGGGCTTGCTCCTATTGAAATGACAAAGAGCAGATGATTAGACTACTAATGCTTCAGAGATGATTTAGCTCATGATTTTGATAAGTGATGCACTCAAAAACTCTTAGATAATAATTTTTTACTGTTAATTACATTTATTTTGGCCCAAAATTAAAATGTGCCATTTGATTATCTTAGTTTTTGTTTGTTTGTTTAAGACAGGGTCTTAGAGCTGTAGCCCCAGCTGTCTTATAACTCCCTATGTAGACCAGGTTGGCCTCTGTTTCAAAGACAGATGAATAGATAGATAGATAAATAGATAGATGGATAGATAGATAGATAGATAGATAGATAGATAGATAGGGACCATAGATAGGATGCTATTTATAATAAAAATTAGCTTAGGCAATCTGGAGGCCAAAATACAAAATACAGACAATTTTCCATCTGCAACCTACAATAACAGTAGATGGACCATCATTGTGTAGTGTAGTGCCAGTAGTAATAAAGTCAATATATGTACCTTTTATTTTCTTATAATGATTGCTGAGGTGTTGCTAAAATTCCTTCTGGAAGTGTGAACAACTTCAGGCCCCTTCCTCCCTTGGCCGTAGAACAAATCTAGGTACAATTTCCTCAAATTGCAGTTTGGAAATCCAATGAGTTTATTGGGCATGCTTACAGAGCAGTGGTTGAGTGTTTACTTACAGGAGTGTGGGTGCTCCACCCATGAGGTGACGCTGAAAAGTCTCCATCCAGGAATGGATCAGGACTTCCCCAAGCCCTGCAAAATTGAGAGAGAGAGAGAGAGAGAGAGAGAGAGAGAGAGAGAGAGGAGAGAGAGAGCCTCCCCTAAGGCTTCCACCCCTTTTACTCTTAGTTTCTCCCCCATATGGTACAACAAGGGTCATACTGGCTCCTTTGGAGGTGTGGCTGATTCTGCTCCTCATGTATACCAGAGCATTATCAGTCAAGTTTGTGATGATCCTAAGCAAGCACGGGAAGTAGCCACCTGTTCATGGTTTGTTATTATTTTATTTGAATCATTGATTGAGTTGTGATATTGTTCCTGAAATATTCTTTCCTAGTCAAGTCTATCTTAATATATTTATGCAAATGTTGAATACTATATCATTGCAAAATTATGGTTATACTAAGTCACAGTGTCATATGAAGAATTGATAACTAAAATTGGAAGAGTTAAACTTTCCCAAACTCTCCCCTCAGAGATAGTTCAATATTTTGGATTCTTTTTGTAGTTGCCTAAGGTAGGTAGGTCATCATCCAGCTTAAGTTTTTTTGTAACACATGACAAAATGGCTATGAAATGACTAGTGTTGTTGAAATGTATTTGCATGATCATAGAAATGCAAATAATTTTAATGCTGTATGTGTTAATCAGTTTTCATGTGTAACTTGTTTTGCTGTTATCAATTTAAAGGGCATCTCATAAAACATTAAATATAATACCATTGCTGGAATAGAGTTGGTGGCATCAATAGCTTACTATTAGGTTTAGAGAGCTTTATATTTCTAAAGAAATTCATTGGGATTCAGTCAGTTTTGAGAGAGGAGTAGAAGCTAAGGAAGCGGTGGTGATGACAAAGCAGTGGAGAGCCAAGGACTTATTTGACTCTCTCTGATTTTGATAGTCATTCTATCAGTCTTTGTCAAGATGACCAGTAAAGATCCAGTGGATGAACTTACATAGAAGAACATCTGGATACAAATGCTTGACTGGATGGGACTTAATATACATGACAGAAAGCAGGTAATCCAGTAGGGGTTGTGGATGGAGAAGGAGGTCTATACTTGATTAAGCTCTATTTTGAGAAATGAACATAAAATCAACAAAAATATTTTATTTTATTTTATTTTATTTTTTAATTTTTTTAATTAATTTTATTTCTTTCTGTATGTGTGTGAATGTACTGTCTGCATGCAGGTTTGTGCACCCGTGTCGTGCAATGCTGCGGAGGTCAGAAGAGGGTCTCGGATTCCCCTGGAACTGGAGTTCTCCTGGAATTGGTGTTTCAGACGGTTCTCTGCCGCCATGTGGGTGCTGGGGATCGAACCCGGGTCCTCTGTAAGAGCGGTCGGCGCTCTTAACTGCTAGGCCATCTCTCCAGCCCAACAAAAATATTTTAAAAAGAAGAGCTTCATCACTAAGGATCATTTATGCTCTCCCAAAGAGATTGATCTATAATAGAACAGATATTTTATGGGTGGCCAAATTTGATAATCTGAAAAGAAAATAATACTCAAATTTGTACTACTGATGTTCACCAATCAATCACTTTTGTTTACTATGAGTTTTATTGACCTTCCATTTGGGTTTACTTTAAGGCTAAACACAATGTACATAATTTCTTCCTAAAAGATACTCAATACGCAATGGGTAGAAGACTCATTTTATTCAACACTGAATTCTGCAATGCAGGAAAACTATTAATGGGATTCTCAAGTTGAAGCCTACAGTGTAGAAGATTATATACTAACACATCATATATTCTTGATAATAATTTGACTGGCCATGTTAAGCAGACAGTTTGACATAATAACCTTCCAAAATAGCTAATGTGGGCTATGTGTTAGAGAACAATGGGAAGCAACAATGAAGGCATCTTCTTGTAGGTTGATGAAATGGTTTTCTGCTTGAAATATTTAGATCATTGTGACAACATGAAAGCAGCTGATTAGGTGACCCCAGACCCAGAGATTCATTTCAGATGGAGGACCACAAAATGAGGTCATCTTGAGTTCATTTTCATTTCATATTCCTGCATTAAACACAGCTGAAAATAGATATAGTGAAGCAATAAACAACTGGAGACTTGGAAATCACTTACTATCTATTCTTTGACAATATAGAAACACTTGACTTTCAGCTGACACACTTTGAAAAGGAAGAAATTCTCCTTCCGTATATAATGTTCTCATGTTCTCAAATCAGAATTTTAACTTTTGAATTAGTTTCTTAAACTTTTTTCAATAAAAGGAACATGAGCTTAGAATCAAAAACAAATAACAACAATAAAAAAATAAGTTATGTACTGTGGCAAGGCTCAGCTATTAAAATTGTCTGCTCCCAAGTCCCGTCACCCCAGTTTGATGTTCAGCACCCACATGGTAGAAAGAGTGAACATAGTCCATTAAGTAGTTCTGTGATCTTCACATGGAACACCTCAATACACAAAATAAAGAAATAAAATTGTAATAAAATATCAATGATCAAGGTTCAATGCCTGAGGCAGTAAATCCTGCCACTAACCACTCAAGATACTAGGCAGGAGGATGACCATGAGGTCAAGATCAGGTTGGAATACAGTTTCCTTCCAGAAATCTACCCATACAACTCTACTCTAGTGATAAGGATATAAACTTTGTGATTTTAAAGAAAGCACATTTGGGTACCTTTGAAAGAGAATAGATACTATCTGGAGACCTGAGGAACAGAAAAACAGAGACTTAAGACTCATGTTTGGCTTCATATGGTCTAGAGATGGTGTTGATATCAACATCCTACCAATGCTAACATTCCCCTGCCCCCACCCATGTGTTCCAATGTAATGCTGTACAGCAGGACAACTACAGAAAACGTGATGCACTATTCCAGGCAGCTAAGAGACATTATCTTGAATTTTTTTCAAAATAAAATTTCACTGAGAACATAAGTAATTTTACCTTGATTTGGAAAATTATACAAAGGATCTGTCTATTAGAACCACAAAAGATACTATACCTATGTGTACATCTATCTGTCTATCTATCTATCTATCTATCTATCATCTATCTATCTATCTATCTATCTATCTATCTACTGTCTATCACCTATCTAGCTAATTTTCTATTTATCTATTTATCCATCATCTATTTACATTGCATCTGCTAAAATTAAAACTAATTTAAAGTCACCATACAATTAAAGTGAGAATCAATATTAAATTTAATGCCAATTTATTTCTACTCACTTGATAAAAAATATTTGTCTGACAAAGAAGAACCCAAATAATAAAAAGTCTACAAAGTCTGTAGGATGGCACATCTTTCTTTAGCACTCCCAGAAACACTAAATTTTAGTTACAAATGCACATACACACATGCACACACAGAATACAATATGGAAAGCATTTCTAACTCATTTGAAACCAAGTGTCTGAATTCTATATGTAAATGTTAAGTGCACTTCCAAGCTTTAAATGTAATGGTTATTGAGAAATGAGAAAAAAAAACCCTGCTGACTTCTTTGATTTCATGCAGTTACTAACACTTTTAGGGGAAGATAATGATCAGATAAAAGGTTATCTTATTTTTAACATTTATCAAATAATTTTTTAAACTATATTATAGAAAAGATATTTTACACACCAATTTATCTTGAGAAACATACATTAACCTTGAAAAATGAGTAAAATTTTAAAGATATTAAAATTTCTCTCAAGATCAAGTTCTAATGAGTTTTTGTCATTTTCATGCAATATGTATTTAATATATGGATCCAGTTCCATATCCTCACCCACTTTCTGTCCCCTACCAATTTCATATAATCATATATCAATCTATCTATGTATCTACCTATGTATCTATCTATCTATCCATCTATCATCTATCTCTCTGAATTTTATGAATTTATTTTAACTTCATCTTCAATTGGTATAGAGAGGATGATGATAATACCTAAAACAAGACAGCAGTAGCACTGTGATTTAATGCAGGTTAAAAGAAGGATGATACAACTACAATAATTTGGAAATATTGTGATTAGAATGATGATGATGATGATGATAATTATGATGCTGATTTTCTACTATCACTTTTGTATGTTTTTTTATTTTGACAAGATCATACTTGCATACTATGCTCTGTGACTGCATTCATCCCTCACTCTCTTGTTTCACCCTCCTTCCAAGCCCTCAGTCTCTTCCCAACTAATCCCTTCTTCCCATCCTGTATCTCCTCACATTCATTCATGTCTCCCTTCCTTCCTTCCTTCCTTCCTTCCTTCCTTCCTTCCTTCCTTCTTTCCTTCCTTCCTTCCTCTCTTCCTTCTTCCTTCCTCCCTTCCTTCCTTCCTTCCTCCCTTCCTTCCTTCCTCTCCTCCTTCCTTCCTTCCACCCTCCCTCCCTCCTTTCTCCCTCCCTCCCTTCCTTCCTTCCTTCCTTCCTTCCTTCCTTCCTTCCTTCCTTCCTTCCATTCCTTCCTCCCTCCTTCTTCCTTCCTCTTCTTCCCCTCCCTCCTCTTCTTCCTCCTCTTCCTTCCTCCTCTCCTCCCTTCCTCCTTCCCCTCTTCTTTCCCTCCTCCTCCTCCCTTCTTCTTCCTTCCTTCCTACACCTCCCTCCTCCCTCTTCTTCTCCCTTCCTTCCTTATCCCTCCCTTCTTCCTTCATTCCTTTCCTTCCTTCTCTTCCTTTCTACTTCCTCCTCCTTCCTTCCTCCCTACCTTTTCCTTCCTTCCTTCCTCCCTCCCTCCCTCCCTTCCTTCCTTCCTCCCTTCCTTCCTTCATCCCTCCCTTCTTCCTTCCTTCCTTCCTTCCTTCTTTCCTTCCTTCCTCCCTTCCTTCCTCCATCTCTCTGTTCCTACCTACTTTTTCTCCCTCAGTCTTTGTTTCCTCTCTGCCTTCCTCCCTTCTTTACCTTTTCCCTAACTTTCATTTTTTTCACCCTTTTTTCCTGGAAGACTCTGTGTGCAGCCAAAACTGTTCTGTATCCTTGATTTCAACGGCCATTTCACACTCAGAAGACAATGTGTCACAACTCTCCTCCCCATTATTTGGATTTTGTAGTTTTTCCATTGCCTCCTCAGAATGAGATTTTCAGCTCTAGTATGTAGATTTTTTTTTTTTTGGTCTTTTCAAGACAGGGTCTCCCTGTAGCCCCAGCTGACCTGGAACTCACTCTGTAGACCAGACTGACCTTGAACTCCCAAAGATCAGCCTGCCTCTGCCTCCCGAGTGCTAGCATTAAAGCCATGCCACCATGCCCGGCTAGATTATCTTTTAAAGGGACCAAAAAATCATCAGAAAAACTAAAATAATATATTTTCCCTACCAATTATAAATTAGTCTTGAAAGATGCCCCTCCCAAGCTACATTCCTTTACATACCCATCTTGTGAGCCATCTTAAAAAAAAAAAAAAAACTAATTAATTTGCTGTCATCGTTTCAAGTGTAGGAAAATTTGTTTTCAGATAAAAACACACATAATTTTTTTCCTTCTTAACAAGAAAACTGTAAGTGCCCACATATCTATAAGACAACAGAGAACGACATTTGTGTAGCATCCCTGGGGGTCCTTCCAGAGGTACCAGTTATGCAAGTAGCATTGTCTATAAATTAATGAGTAGATGTACACATCATGAAGTCATTTTGTCCTCAAGTCTTAAAAGAGATGACTAAACTACATGCACGCCAAAGTATAAAATGCATGGAGTTATAACAAAGTAGATGATTCATTTATTAACTTTGGCTGTTATCCTGGGCTGAATATTTGTGAACCACATGATCACAAGATGAAGACCTAACAAACAGTCTGGTTGTGATGGAGGTGAGGTTTGTAAAGATAAAATTAAGATCAAATGAAGTTGTATGTGTCTGATAAGATTGGTATCAATACTAAACACCATAATGCTTGCTGTCCTTTTTCTCCTCCATGCAGAGGTCATGTGAAGGCCTGGGCAGAAGACAGCCACCTGTGGCACTAGGAAGGAGTTCTTCCTCTCTACTGTCACCTTCATCTTTAACATCCAATGTCTCTAAATATGTGAAAATAAATTTCTATTGTTTAAGCCAACCAGTTTACAGTATTTTGATAAAGCATATCAAACGGAAAAATATATTTACTGAGACACAAATTTTGACATATTTTACTGGGCATATAGAACAAAGTGAATAAGTCAAGGTCTCCTTTGAGGACAGAAAATACATGATTTCAAATATTCAGCCTTCTTGAACAGCCTATTTCATCTTTATACTGGGCTTGCACAACATCATCATAATGTTAAGGGTAGCAGAACAGAAATACTAAACTAAGAGGTTTTGAGTCCCCAAATGGAATTTGTATATTTTCTATTTGTAATTTGTATATTTTCTATTTATGGTACTAAAGTCATTACATACTCATTTTACATTCATCCTAGCACTTGGGAGGCAGAGGCAGGCAGATCTTTGTGAGTTCAAGGCCAGTCTGGTCTACAGAGTGAGTTCCAGGACAGCCAGGGCTACAGGGAGACCTTGTCTCAAAAAGACCAAAAAAAAAAAAATGTAAACGTCTTGGTGACTCATTTTGAACCCCAGATTTTCATCTGTGGTTAATCATGTCTATGATTGAAAGTGTTTGATTGAGCTTTCTGCTGAGGGATGTGGCTCACATTTTAGTATCCTGTAGCTGTACAGGACGAGTTTGCAATTAGTGTATGTGGGGGTATTTCAGTGAATTTTTGTTGCTGTGATAAAACCTGACCATGTGAATTTATAAAAGGAAGAGGTTATTTGAGCTTATTGTTCCAGAGGAATCAAAGTTCATCAAAGTGAGGAGGTTTGGTGACAGAAGTTGGCCAGCGCAGAAAGAGGAGTCCTTCCATCTCCAAACAGGAATAGGAAACAGAGACTGGAAATCTAGCAAGACTTTAGAGTGCTCAAAGACCATCCACAGTAAGGTGCTTCATCCAGCAAGGCCATGCCTTCTAAGATCTCCCAACACAGCACCAGGTCAAGGGGACAAATTGTACAAATACTTGGAGCCCATGGGGATGTTCTCCTTCAAACTACCACAGGGGTAAGAAGGAAACCTACAGAGATGGAAAAGGAGGTGGTTATTTTCCTTTCGCTGAAGAATAGATTCCTGTTCTGGAGAAATTCCCATGGAAGGAAACAAAGGAAGTTTCACCAAGGTAATAACCTATAAGCCTTGGCTGCTGCTTCATAACAAAGAAAACTAGTTTATCTTGAGGCACTTATTAATGTTGAAAGTGAAACAACTTCACCACATCACAGGGAGAAAGGATTAAAAACAGATGCCTGGGAGACCAAAACCTCTTGGGAAAAAGTCCAAGGTCAAAGTTTTCAAGCATTAGACAGAGAACATATGTTTTAATATAAGCCATTGAAGACTCAGTCACCTTTCACCATCCTTTGTTTCATTTTCTTCATACATAGTAAATAATGAAAGAAGTATATAACATATATTTACAAAGCCACCACAATAAATGAATTATATGAATGTAATGTATTTCTCTGTCCTTAACAGAGTCTATGGTTACATCTGTACAGTCAAGTTGAAGATGAAATTTAACAATACAGCAAAACAATTTCTCCTAAGGGTGGTAAACATTCCAAGAGTTCTTTCTGTGCTAAACATGTTGGAAGGCAATATTGAGGCAATATGATAACAGCCCTTAGACTTGATAAAATTCAGTTGCTCTTTATAAACCCATTATTATTTCTGAAATTATACAGAATAACATAAACATTGTGAAGTGTTAAGAGAATTTGTTTCTGAAATGTCCACCACATGTTTCAATGTGTGGTTTCCATTGATGGTGGAACTGGTTAGGGATGTTTTAGCACATTTTGGACATGGTGCCTAGCTAGCAGAAATATGGTTATAGGACGCTAATGTTTTACTTTTATAGAACCATTGTTGCGACATGAAGTAGTCATAGCCCTTCCACTCACGAGGTTCAATAAATCCTTCCTCCCTTAAATTGGTTCTATTGTCATTTTATCACCACAATGAGGAAAGTAATTCATACAAGAGTTATATGAGATAATGAATACAGAAGACTTACCATATTGTAGAGGCTGAATTGCTGGTACTTAGTGGTACCTTCTTAATTATTAACAAATATTAATCTTAACCAGGAGGAATTATTATTAAAACAAAGACTTCTACAGGAAAGGAAAATGATGGAGGTCTATGTGTTATATCATAATAATACAGAGCAATTGGAAAATAAATTTTAGACTTAAGAAAGGGCTAAACACTGAATTATCTTCCTCTAGAAATAGTCACCCTCATCTCAAACTATATTTGAAAATGGGGAGACTGTGAGAAAGTGATAAGTATTAATGTATAAAGGAGGGTTTTTCTCATTGACAATGTTCATTTTGTGAGAACTAGATCCAGTAAACACAGCAAAAAGGCAGCCATCTACAGGCTAAGAAGGAGACTCTGCAGAATCAAATCATTGCAAGTGTCTCAGTGTACATAGCTTGCTATGATAAATTTCTGTTGCTGAAAGCAGCCTGTCTATCAGCTTTGTCAAGCCAGAGCCATTGACTCAAGGCAAGAGGCATTAAGGGCTAATCATTTTGTTGTTGCTGTTGCTGTTTGTCTTGCTGGGTTTTAGCTTAGTAGTATAGAAAAAGAAGCAAATGTACATATTAAATCATATTATTTGAAAACAGTAAGAAAAAATTTGTATCATTTAAATCATTGAAGCAGAAATAACCAGTATTGTCATATGTATTAAAAGATAGGATTCAATGGGCCCAATATCCCTACCTTAGAAACCTTGATAGATGATGTAATATTTATGTTTAACATTTTTATTATTAAGACATAAAGCCAAAGTCATTTGTTCTAAAGGACATAATTTTGCAAGCTTAAAAATATGAGAGTAGAGCCTAGTAACACCATATAATTTGTAGAATGTAACATAGTAAAAATAAATGGTTATTTTAGAAAGCAGTTGGCTGTCAGAACAATTTTAAAACAAACACAAACAACTAATTTATTCAATACTTTTATACTTCATTAGGAATTGGGTTGAGTCTTTAACATTGTCAGGAGGTGGAATGATTTTATTGAGCTCTCTTCAAAATTATTTGTGAAGGATGATCATACTTCAAAGAGCACTTCTATATTTAGCATCCCCTAGTACTTGGAAGCACTGAGAAATAAAGTTTCACATACATTCATAAATTAATGTATATTTTTATATGCATTTATGTGACTGTGGGTATATATTTTGCATGAGTGGTGTTTGTGTGCATATTTAATTGTATCTTGAGATACAAATATATGATTCATAGAAAATAGCTTTTTGGTAGAGAAACAACATTTTGACTACATTTTTTCTGAATGTAGATTTTTATTGAAAATCACATTTGTACAATTAAAAACATCAAAAAATCATCCAAAGCTAAAGTTCCTCTTCTTTCTCCTCCTCCTCTTCCTTTCACTTCTTCTTAGGCCTATCATATTCTCTAAGAAATTTATGTATTAAGAATAAATTTAGAAAATCATAATGTGTTTTCCTTTAATCTAATTTGAATTGAGCTAAGGTGGGGTTTTGTAGCTTTTGTTGTATATAAAGAACATTCCTGGTCTTATTAAGCTAATTAGATCAAGGGAACAATTTTACCCTTTCACTACTTTAGAGGCTATGCATGGAAATTCCAACTTATATTATTTATGCAAATATTTCTTATTTTTCCCTAGAGGGTAACACACTTGGATTGTTGTTTTCATTGTAGTACATCTGAAAGGAAACCACTTATTTTTGAAGGTTATTTTTATGCCTTAAATTGTTTTTACATGTAGAAGAGCATGTTTTCTTTTCCCAACCACATTGAATATACACCATGAATATTATGCTATTTATTATTAACTATAGCTTTGAATATAGGCACCTGCCAATCTGATGAGACTGCCAAATCTTCCATTGTTTTTACCACAGTCACTCTGTAATTCTCAGACTGTAGAACAATATGAAAAGAAAAATTGTTAACAAAAGAGTTACTGAATTAAAAGAATAATCTACTGAAGTGGTTTGAAAATGAAATGTCCTCTAAGTCTGTCCATGTTTTGAGTGGTCCATCCTCAGCTCATGGTAGTATTCTGTAGGGAGTAGGGGCTTTTGCAGTTGAAGCTTGGCTAGTAGATCAGCAAACTAGGGGGAAGCCTTTGAAAGTTTCACTTGCTTAGTTTCTGGTCTAGGTCTCCCCTTCCTGCCTGTAGCAATGTGAAAAAGCAACCACCTCATGCTCCTGCCACAATGGACAGAGCCAGTCTCAGGCCCCACCTCTCTATCATTATTCTAATGAACTGTTCCTCTCTTAAGTTTCTCTGCCAGGTTTTCTGTCACAGGGAATGGAAAAGTCACTATAACAGCCACTAAGGTAAAGAAAGTTCCATCACTTTATTGAAGTCTTGCACTGAGAAAATATTTATTCAGTAATACAGGAACAAATGTTTCTAGGACTCTATTAAAAGACAGAAACTTTTCTGAGTAATATATGTCAAGGTCTTCTCTCAACATAGCTGGGTTCTAGTTTCTTCTGTTTGTCTTAGTTATTGAAATGTATAATGCTCCAAATATTCTGAGCTTTGAGTATTTGGGTGAGGAATTTCCTTGTTGGTGTAGTGTAGACCAACTACCTCTGGGGTCTTATCCTAGACAACGGTGTTGTAGGCAATTTGAGGGGCACTTTAGCTCCTGGCATTAGTGCAGTTGCCTGGGTACTCTGTCTGCCCAGTATTTCTTGCCATGGACTAGATATACCTTAGTGGAGGTTTTGTGTTTATGTATGTACTTTGTTCATGTGCATGTGGCTGAATCAACAGACATATGACCTCTATTTTCATTTCTATGGTCAGTGGTCCTGAGTCATAGCATAAAGCTTTTTAAAAATTCCCTTGGAAGAGGCAGTCTTGGTCCAAGACCAACTCACTTACATATATTTAGATCAAATACTTATACAATCTTTTATTTCCTAAGAGTCTTGTATTTCCTATAATCCCATTTCCCAATAAATTACATATTTCTTAGTTTTTGTTTCACCAAAGACAGACTAAAGTATTGACTCTCCTGATTATTGAGGACATGTTGATGCCAAATTGATCTGTTAAGTAGTAGATGGCTAAATAAAATAAAATTATTTAAACTGTAGGCTCATACATGAAATAATCCTTAGAAATGAAATAAAACATCACTCCACTGTATATTTGATATAGGATCATGCAGGAATTTTTATTTAAAAGTAAAGTTCATAAAAGTGTGCTGTCACGGGGGCTGGAGAGATGGCCTAGCGGTTAAGAGCGCCTACCGCTCTTGCAGAGGACCCGGGTTCGATCCCCAGCACCCACATGGCGGCCGAGAACCGTCTGAGACTCCAATTCCAGGAGAACTCCAGCTCCAGGGGAATCCCAGACCCTCTTCTGACCTCCGCGGCGTTGCACGACACGGGTGCACAAACTTGCATGCAGACAGTACATTCATACACATACAGAAATAAATAAAATTAACAAAAAAAAAAATTAAAAAAAAAAAGTGTGCTGTCACTAATGCTGAGTAGTGAAACAAAACAAACCCAAATGTCACTGTAACTAAACCAGTCAATATCCTAGTATATAAAACTAACATATTAAATTCTTTGAAACAATGATTCCCATTGAATTAATGTAATGAGTTTGAAATGTATTGATTTTGTAGTTTAGATTATAGTCAACATTTGTGTTTATCTTTGTTTTTTCTTTAGTTATAGAAATTGTATGAGCACGAGGAATTTACACATAGGATCATGTATACACTTGTATATATAAGTGCATATCAAGATGGTTTGAGTCAAAACTAGGAGATTATAAATAGACTGCCCCAAAAGGATCAATTCATAAGTAGAATTTCAAATAAAGTTAAAAAGTGCATCCTTGGATAAAGTTTTCTTGCGATTGTATATAACTCTTTATAGAAATTTAGGAACATCATTAATCAGAGAATGTAATCAAGGACTGTCATTTTATATTATGTGATAGAATTTGTATTTTCATGGAAAAATATTTTATTTAAAAAAAAGGAATTTAAAAAAGAATAAACAAATATACTGAGCCATAATAGGTGTAATTAATACATGTTAATTAATTTAAAATAAAGCATTAAAGAGTAAAGTTTTCAAAAGTTAAAAAAAATAATTGCCTTGTTTTCTCCATTTTTATTTTTCAGAAGGTGAGATGACAATGTCCATGAATTCTGAACTCTGTTTACCTGGGAAGTCTGTGTTTGCTCTGCATCAGTGTAGCCCAACAGCTGCTTCTCCTTTAAAGGTTATCAGGAATGTATAAACTGTCCTTTCTTTCCTGTTTTCCTTGAACTAATTGTTTTATAATTAAAAGTAGACAAATATAGTATGTCTTGTGGGCAGACTCCACATAATCCCTATCCAGATAATACAGCCCTCCACAGAAAGCTCTTCAGTTAGAGTGAAGCAGGGCTGAGATGGGCATCAAAATCAAACAAACCTGGGTGTACATTGTGGCTCTGTCACAAACTTTCTGGACCACACAGACATTTTAGACAAGCTGAATACCATATTTGAGTACTCATGGGAAGGAGAAAAGAAGTATTGATTTATATAATATATAAAAATATGGGGGCTGGAGAGATGACTTAGTGGTTAAGAGCGCTGACTGCTCTTGCAGAGGATCCGGGTTCGATACCCAGCACCCACATGGCAGCTAAGAACTGTCTTTAACTCCAGTTTCAGGGGAATCTGACACCCTCTTCTGACCTCCGCAGCATTGCATGACGGGTGCACCAACCTTCTTGCAGACAGTACACTCATACACATAAAATTAAAAAAAAAATGTTGATTTCTAGTTGTTTTCATATAGAGCAAAAAAGTAGTTAAGCAAGCACACACATATTGTGTTTTATCTGCATTCATGTGCCTTTAACTTTCTCTGTATACTTATGCTTTGCCTTAAGTAAAGCACAAAAATAATGTAATAAGAAGGTATTTTTAAAGCGCAATATTCTTCATTTGGGGCTAAATTCAAGACCAAGGGGTACAAAATACAAGGGAATGTTTCATCACAGACCTTGGCAAAGGAGAGTCACTAACTTTTTATTTGACTTGTAAATATTAAGAAAAAACAGAACATTTTGAATATTCTATATGAAACTATAAAAACGTGGATTTCATCCATAAATTGAGAATAAGGCTTCCATATATTTATAAGAGAAATAAGGAACTGGAGCTACAGAGTTAGCTAAGTACAAAGTGTTTACTTTTTTGCTAGGTATCCTTGAGGAGCTGAGTTTTATCCACAGCATCCAGGAAAGAATTCACTAGTATTGCACATGCTCCTAACCTACACACTTGTAATGTGGAGGCAGAAGGGCCCTCCTGAAAGCAGTGTAGTATCCTAAATGTCAAGCTCGGGGGTCCCTGGGAGTGTTTGTTTCTCCACAATCAAGGGAGATGTTTCCTGAAGAATGACATCTGAGCCTGTCCTGTGGCTTCCACATGCATGTGCACACATGCGTACACATACCCAGACTTGCAAACACACATTTTATTGGCATGGCAGCATCAGGACTCTCTCAGATTTTCACCAATGATATAACCATTCTTTATTCATGGACAAACAGGAGAAGCCCATGGGTATCAGAAGTAAATTATTTCTGCATTAGTGTTTACTATTTTTAATATTTGTATTTTTTTTATTTATTTTTTTTTTATTGGTGCTTTGTACATTTCATACATCATTTTCCAATTCAGATCAGGCATATTTCTCTTTCCCTTCCCCCTTACCCCCACCCCATCCCAGATCATGCATTTTGCCATAACTGTCCTGCATCTTTCTCTCAGTTTTTTTTTCCATTTTTTAGCTATAAGTGATGATCCATGAGTACAAGCATCCTTCATATGAAACCAATTGCAGGCTGTTGTGCCCAAACCCCCACAGCCGCACCATCCAGCAGGGGGTGAGGGGTTGTATGTTCAATCAAGTTGATCAAATGAGTGTCCAGACTACATTGCTGTAGTTTCACCATTCACCCCAATCGCAGTCCTTACATTCTACCATGCCCCCTCTTCCGCAGATTGTTCCCTAGGCTTAGGAAAGGGGCACAGGTGGATGAGAAGCAAAACAGTCCACTCTCTCTGGAGCTGTTGTCTTGGACTCTGGTCAATTCTGGCTGTTTCCTTTCATGGGCTGACAGTTTGTCCAGGAATAACCATTCGATCCTACTAATGAAGCACAAGCAGTTAGATATATAGGTATTTAAAGAGCACTAATAGTTATAGTTGGTTACTTTGGTATAGACACATATGTTTGGATGATATGTTAATCCATGAATTACATTTTTTCCTGTTTAATATGACAGGGTCTTACTGTGGCTTATAACATCTCCTAACCTGTAGAGGCTGTAAGCTTGTGGCATCAGCCATGGGTTATTCCTCCAAGGAGAGAGCCAATAGCCAATTAGGTTTGGGATATACAAGCATATGGCTGCCTCTGCTGCACAGTATTTCCAGGCAGGCGGGGTGTAGCTGGTGCTGACGATGGAGTCTTGCTTGACTCAGGGAGACCCGTATTTGCTTTATTGGTTGAGTGGCCTTTGGTAAAAATTGGAGACAACTATTATAGAGGTAATCTCTTATAAAACCGGTAAAACTGCCTTCTTTAATTGACTAATAGACATAAGAACTGCGAAAAGGATTATTCTCTGTTCAGAACCAAATATAATACCAAAGTCCTTAAACTATGCACTTAAGCAAAATATATTAATACAGGAGCTCTGACATCAGCAATGGATTATTCTACCAGGGAGATGTTGGCCAGGGGATCCAAGGCCCCACAAAAGGTAAAGGATCCTTGCCTCTAAACTGGGATACCTGCAAGAAGAGAGGCGATAAGGCCTTGCTGCCGAAGACCTGACGTTAACATGGGAAAGATGTATTGAGACCACACATGCAAGTGTACAGATGGCCTCTGGAATACCAGAGAGTGTTACCAAAGGCCACTCAACTAATATTTGTATTTATTCAGGCTTTATTTCTTACTGTTAAATCTTTTCTTGCAAGTATAAACGAAAGCAGTTCCTTCTTCCTCTGAATCTTATTTCTTCCTTCTTTTCTTTTTCTTATTCTTCCAACTTCCATGTATCTATTACCATCCTTCTGTTTATTCTTTCATTTCCTTCCTTTCCAGCTTTGTTTCCTACAGGGCAGAAATTATCAAAAAGCCATAAAATTCAATTATCTTGTTTTTCTGTGGCCCAGCTTCATTATATGTGCAATGGAGAGCAAAATAACAGAATTTCCAGTTATTTTCTAAGAAACTTATCTTAGAGAATCACCCAGAACAGGACCCAACAGTTCACTTTATTTTTTCTTATTTTATTTATTTTTATTTTATATGTATGAGTATACTGTCTGCATGTATCTAAAGGTGGCCATGTTATACAATGCCTACAGACATCAGAACAGGGTGTCAGATAACCTGGAATAGTAGTTAGCCATTATGTGTGTGCTGAGAACCAAACCTGGGTCCTCTGAAAGAGCAGCCATTGCTCTTAACCACTGAGCCATCTCTCCAGCCTCATAACAGATCACTTTCTGCTGTGACACTTGCAAAGCCAAAAGCACAGGGGGAGAAAGCCTCATTGCTCTGTCTCATGCTGATTCTGGCATGTCTGCCACAGATCTCTAAAACCTCTCAGGGCTGGAGAGATGGCCTAGCGGTTAAGAGCACCAACTGCTCTTGCAGAGGACCCGGGTTAGACCCCCGGCACCCACATGGCGGCTGAGAACCGTCTGTAACTCCAATTCCAGGAGAACTCCAGTTCCAGGGGAATCTGACACCCTCTTCTGACCTCCTTGGCATTGCACGACACGGGTGCACAAACCTACATGCAGACAGTACATTCACGCCCCCTCCCCCCCCAACACACACAAACAAAACAAAACAAAAACCTCTCAGCCAGAGGCCCAAGTCAACAGAGTTAGCCTTCCCGTTGGATTATGTTAGTGAAAGACACAGGTTCAAGTGGCCAAAAGGAAGTGGATATTTTGATTTTTTTTCTGATGACAGCTGTTTAATTGTTGACAGGAATCAGTGACTTTCCTATCCAGTTTAAGTAGATGAAGATACACCATTGGATCTTTGTTTTTAAAGAGAATACAAACATTTTTGTTCATAATTTTTTTATTAAAGTGAAAAATTTCCAAGACTTTAATTTTATAAACACACTTTACATTTTAATAGTCCTTCTGCAATATGGGGAATTTTTGGTTGAAAGTCTTCCAAAGTAGGGAATTTCCACTTCATTCATAAATAATCCAACAGAATTTTCAACAGGGTTTTGGGGGAAAAAAGGTGGAATGGGTTGAATCCAATCCAATTTATTATAGATTAACATTGCAGAATACTAGTATTTCTTCCTCGTGGAAAACCTGGACAAATCCAAGCATGACTCAGAATTAGACTCAACAATGAGGTTTCCTGAGAAATATTAATCCACAGTCTTTCCAAGTAAGCTCTGCCATGGGCAGAGTCAGAAAGATTATTGTGACAGAACCATAGATATTGATGGTTGAAATCTGGTTAACATTCTAGAAGGATGTGGGTACCATGTTAACTTGGTCTGCAGGTTTATAAACATTCCAAGTTTTCATGTAGAAATGCAGAAAATATAATTTGTATTCTTTCTGTCAAAATACCAAATCCTCTATAGTAATTTGCATGCAAAACATACTAATTCTCCTTTTAATGAAAGTGGTAAATTAAGCTTATTTATTTTGGTTTATGATTTAAATTCTCAAATCTGCATCAAGATCCCAAACGATATGGAAGACTTCCCTTCTCTTTATTATTACTGAGAGTGACTAGTCACAGGACATAACGGTCATGCAGATAATCTTTCAAAAGGTAATAAATTAGCAGCACTTCATAATTTCAACCAGTGTTTCAACTCCTGTCAGAAAGAATTACAACTAATGAATAACACAAAGATGATATTTTTATTAGCCACAATCATAAGTCAGTTCACCTTAACTCAGAACAGATATGTAATTTTATTCCACTGGGCAAGCTGTTGCTGATACAACAATCCAGTTAACATTTATCCAGTGCCACCATTCGGGAATGAGACTGTGTCTCCTTGGGAAAATTAATTTGAGAAACTCTGGCCTCGAAAATATAAAAGAGCAATCTGCATAAAATTTATTTATAGAATACTTTCCATATAACAGTATTGATCAATATAGTTTTAAAAATGATTATCCACAAAGTACAGATTTTTGCAAACTTTTATGTTTTTTCATATTCATTATTATTCCAGAACTGTCATTACAAACTTTTCAAACATACAACTAAATTGGAAGAAATGTGCAATAAATTCCGTATGCCCATTAAATAATATATAATTAATATTTGAGAGTATATATTTTTTCTGTATGCTTCCAGAAACAGAGACAGCAAATATCTACAAACGCTGTGTCACAAACCTGCAAAATTTATCACCTTACAAGTCCAGAAGTCAGAAACCTAAAATGGTTTCTAGGTGTTCCTGGCCAATCCATTTCCCTGACTTTCATAGTTTCTGAAACTATCTGCACTCCTTGGGTTGTGGGTCCTTCCTCTAGTCTAAATCTAGCAGTTCAGCACCTGATATTTTGTGACTCATGCCTCTCTAGTTAGATCTCCTTTGCTCACTCTTCTGCTTATTCTTCCACCTTTTGGCAACTCTTGTGACAACACACAAACTTTAATAACCTAGTATCCTTAACATTTCATAAGGACAATCACAATCATTGCATGAAGCAATGTGTTAAGAGTGTCTAGAGATGAGGATCTTAATGTTTGAGGGATGATTAGTCTGCCTACGACACCATCAACCCTGCGTCTATCTCCGTTTTCCAATCCATCAGACTGAATATAAGCCAGTCTTGGTAACCCATGCCTGTAATCAGGACAGAAAACTGAGGCAGGAGGAACATAAATCTCAGACAGGTCTGGGCTATACAGTAAAAGCCTGGGCACCCCTCTCTTGCACCCTATGGAAAAAGAAAAATAATAAAAGGGATGTCCAATTATCAATACAAAATATCTTTTATTATATCATGGGCTTCTTCTATTTCATGGTGTGAATTTTAGTATAAATAGGAAATATCATTTATATACATCTGTCTTTACAAGAGTATGTCAACTTTGAATTTAAAATTCATTTATACTCAAAATTAATAATTTCATAATTGTAATACTATTAATATGTATGGAGTATGTGTCAACACTTTGCAATTACTCGATATGATTTCTCACAGTTTATAGATGAGGGAAAAGTGTGGGGGCAGACTTGGTAAAATATTCAAGCTCTTATCTCTAACGTGTGGAGACCATGGTCAGCAGCACAGAGCCCTCTGCCTGCCGAAAACAGTACCAGGCAAGAAGGACATCATGCTATTTGATAGCTATTAAGTCAGACTTTCATCACATGAATTTGGGGGAGAAGGAAGATGACTGTAATCCACACATTTTTAAGGAATGGCACTTTCAAGGAATATGGCAGGATCACTCAAAAGTAGAAATTTCCAGTCCAAGGAAACTGAGTAGTGAAATCCATGCTAGATTGTGCCTCAGGGAAAGATAAGCTTGCTTCCCCACAGACATTGGTTAATATTTAAAGTCATTTGTATTGCCATATTTATTTGAATTTATTTAGAGCCATGTTCAACCTTTGACACTGCTAGAAAACATTACCATCTACCAACTTCATGCCAGAGATGCCCTCAATTGAGTTATAGATACATACTCATACAGATAGATGGACAGACAGACAGACAGACAGACAGACACACACACACACACACACACACACACTGAGAAAGTGAGTCAGTCTGTAAAGTGATTTCTGCATAAGTAGGAAGATCCCAGATATCTATATCTATCTATATATAGATGGATAGATATAGATATAAATATGTAGAGATAGATAGATAGATAGATAGATAGATAGATAGATAGATAGATCCACAAGCATGATATTTGGAACCAGTAATCTTAGTCCTAAACAGACACAAATAAGAGGATCCCTGAAGCTTCTTCCCCAGTTCCTCAGTCAATGAGCTTCAGGTTCAGTGCTAGACTCTATCTCAAACAGTTAGTTGCAAATGATAAAAGAAGACACTCCTGTCTCGAAAAGACAAAAAAAAAAAAAACAAAAAAAAAACAATAAGATACTCCAAATTGAACTTTGGCTTCCAAATGAATGGGTAGATAAGCATATGCACAATAATGCCCATTTTTGTATATGCATAAGCTCACATATACATGGATATACCACACACAAAAACAGAAAAAGAGGCTGCAGAATACTTATCACTGGACAGAACATCTGTTTCAAACTTCTGTCTCCCAAGATGTAGGGCCCAATGTGGCAGAGGTTGTGGAAAGATTCTAAGTGCCAGAAGTGGTAGATGACCACAAGGAAATAGTTTTCCAGACAGCTTGTCAGCCATTCATAAGAACTCACAACATGGTAGACTCAGCAAAACAAAATTCCAACACAGACTTGTGGAAGTGGGTAAGAAATCCCAACCTTATCTCAAATGTACTGGGAACTGATGGCTGCCTGGAGAGGTAGAGTCAGTCTATTTCAAGGATGTGACTTTTGGCAGATTAACCAGGCTCCAGAGGATGGACCTACATGGAAGGGCCTTGGGGTGTGCAAATTAGACTCCATAGCTTTATTTTATATAACAGAGTGAATTAAATTAAAAAAAAAATAACTTCATAAGTAAAGTTAGGATGGTGTAGTGTGTGTGTGTGTGTGTGTCTGTCTGTCTGTCTGTCTCTGTATTTCCTGCATGTATGTAAGTGCACCCCTGCCATACAATGCCCATATGGGTCAGAAGAAGGCATAACCACTGAGAGATCTCTCCAGCCCTGTAAACTTAGGATTTTTTGCTAGGCTATATTCCCAGCTATTCTGGGCCATGTACAGCCTACTTCTGATTTGGACAGTTTGAATGATATTCCCATACGCATATACAATAAAAAGCAATGATCTTGAAGTGGATAAAATAAAGTATAGAGGAAATATCCCTTCAAAAGGGACATGCCACTGTAGGACGGAGAAGAAAATGCTGAGGCAGAGTGGTGCCTTTCAAGAACAACTTTGTAGGTGGACTAAGGAGTCTGAGCTTTATCTTCAGAACACTAGAGCTAAAGAATAATTTTACATAGTAAGGTGATGTGACTAATTGATATATATTGGGAAGGAGGGGGTATGTGAATCAAATATTGTGAATATTAAAGAATTTTGTAAAATTCTGGATGCATTTTAGCCATTCTTTTATTCACATAAGTGAGGCTTCATAATTAAGATAGAGTAACATCAAGTGAGATTTCTTAGAACAATAAAAATATTAGATCATAATTAACATAATCATCTTCTAGTGATCTGATGCATAGTAACTCTTCCTCTGAATACATAACATATCATATGAAATTTACAGAATATCTATGTTTTCTTCCCTTCATATGTATTTTTTTTTTATATTTTTGAGACAGGGTCTCCCTTTAAGTCCCAGCTGGCCTAGAGCTCACTCTGTAGACCAGGCTGGCTTTGAACTCACAGAGATCCACCTGTCTCTGCCTCCCGAGTGCTAGGATTAAAGACCTGTGCCACCACGCCTGGCCATATGCATTTTTAATTCCAACACTGAATGCATGCGTCCACATTATTGCTGTGCTAGCCTGATAAATCATCCTTCTCATCTATTCATGGTAGCTTACTGAGGCAACACCCACCATATAAAATACAATTTCATAACAAAAAGTGAAGTGCATAGAATTTTTTTATTTATTATCTTCCACATTTCTTTTCCTTTCTGCTCTAGTTTTATTACGTTTTTCTCTATTTTATGTTTTTCTGTGTCTTCCCTTTCAGAATAGCAATTAGTGTTAGGGAAAAATATAACTACAAGAAGAAATTCTTAAAGTCTCAACAGGACATCTAATTGACTATTTTTTTAGTGAGTTATTATGAACATCTTTCACAGTGACCTCTGGCCATTGCAATACTGCAAAATGGAATTGTCGGTGCTCATCAGAGGATCAGGGCTCCAGGAACTGAAATTACAAACAGCTGTGAACCACCACATGGGTACTGGGAACTGAAACTGGGTCCTCTGTAAAAGCAAACAGAACTCTTAACCACTGAGCCTTATGTCCACTGTCTCATGGAGTGTTTTAACATTGCAGGAGTTGGCTTTTTATTTATTTTTTATTTATTTATTTGTTTATTTATTTATTTTTGCTCTTTTTTGAGACGGGGTCTCCCTGTAGCTCTGGCTGTCCTGGAGCTCACTCTGTAGACCAGGCTGGCCTCGGACTCACAGAGATCCATGCCTCTGCCTCCCAAGTGCTAGGATTAAAGGCGTGCACCACCACGCCTAGCATTTATTTATTTCTGTATGTGTATCAATGTACTGTCTGCATGCAAGGTTGTGCACCCGTGTCGTGCAGAAGTTGGCTTTTTAATTAAGTTCCAGAAATACAGATCTCTTGTGCTTGCTGGCTGGCTTTGATAAAGCAGTCTATCCCACAGAGGACAATGTACCCAATTCCCTGCAGAAGGAACTCCAGAACATAGTGATATAGGAATAGAATGTGAAAGTACTCACTGCAGTGTGTGGCTAGGAACTGAGACCTGGGCCTACAAATCTGGACCACTTGATGATTTTCCAGGAGCTTCCTAATTTAACTTGGAGGTGGATCTTTTCATAATTCAGACTGCAGAATTGACTTGAGTTTCCATAGATGTTTAGATTGGTTTCTGAAAGAGAGTGATAGAAACGGGGCCAACTAATTTGTATCCCCAACTTGAACTACAGAGACAGTGAGATAATAAGCCTGTGCTGTTTTAAGTTCTTAAATACCACTCTTATTATGCATTGATATGTGAAATAGTATGTAAGTTATTTTGCTAGGCGTGGTGGCCCACGCCTTTAATCCTAGCACATGGGAGGCAAGGGCAGGTGGATCTCTGTGAGTTCAAGGCCAGCCTGGTCTACATAGTGAGTTCCAGGCCAGCTGGGACTGAAGGGAGACCCTGTCTCAAAAAAGACCAAAAAAATGTTATTTTAACTAAGAACACAGTGATGAAAATAATTTAAATTGTAAACAATAAAGAGACCTATGTTCATTCTGAAAGAGTTAATTTCAATGTAGTCAAAACATTCTTCCCAAATATTTAGTCATTTCCAAGACTGAAAAATGTAAACACAGAGCCAGTTTTTTTCTTCCATATAAGGTCCAATTAATTTTGGATCTTTAACCTTGGTATCAATAACAAAGCCATAGCATCATTTTGTCCTACTAACACAGTCTGCATTAGTTTGCATTAGTTAAGGTAATAATGGCTGCAATAATATGTTAAAACAAACCGTGTGTTAGTCTCAAATTTAAATGGAAATTCCTCACTTGCATCTCATCTGTATCTCTTTTTGGTCTTAGCTTATATAGCCTGTTTTTACCAACCTTGAATCTCTACCACTCTTTATTCTCTACTTTTTTTCTCAAATTATAACAGAAAGTGGAAATGGCAATCTTACTCATCAGGTGCAATTTCTACCAGTGAGTTTTTGGCCATAATTAGTTATGTGGTTACATCTAACTGCAGAAGGAGATTGAAGAATATAGTCCAGCTGTGCTGGGTAGAAATTATAATTCATTTACTGACTACAAGACCAGACCCACCATACATCATGAATTTTCTACCTTGCAAATTATAAAGAAGAGATTTAAGGGGGTTTAATACACTCAATGAGGGTCATACCACGAATAATGAGTGTCATGAACCTACAATCAATACCTTTTAATTTTTTTGTTACTTGTCTTTTAGTAATTCTACATAAGAAGTATGATTGATAAATACTTTTTAAAGACTTTTCTACATTTACACATTTCTAGTAGACTATTATGAAAAATCTTTTGAAAATATTTAAATATGTCATTAATCAGCATGCAACTAACTTGGAAAACCAATTTAAAAGAAGTAGACCATGAGTCTCCATTTGTACTGAAATGACAATGAAACATAACCTTTCTCTAGCATTACATTAATGAAAATTAATTGATAAAAGCATTTCTCACTTGCAAAAGAAACACACATGGAGGCATGCACAGACTTCCTAGTGCATCATGTTAATTAGAAATATACATGTATGTTAACTATGTTTAAACTTCATGTCATTAGAAAAAGAGTATATGCAAAGGAAAATGAATGACATTGGGAATCCAATTAATTTTATTCATTCTAACTTTAGTTGACATTGGCAAGTGATCTATTTCAGAGTAGCCTCTCTGCCATGGAGCTGAGAAATTTCACTGGCCTGTGTTTGTTGAGTAGAATCTTGCTGTGTGTCATCCAACACCATCAGTTCCACCACGGCATTGGACAAGCCAGTTTTCAAACTCTTACTTTCATAAACTGAAAATGTTTCTTGTTCATTACTCTCTCTTCATTTACATTTGATTTATATTTACCTAATGAATGTTAGGTAAATATAAATCAAATGTTATCCATGTGACTATAATATAAATATATCCTATATAACCATATGACTATAATATAAATATATCCTATATAGTGGTTTTTCTGACTGAAATAGGGTTTCTAGGTGCTTTGACAGAGAAGTCTCACCAGGACTGATTTGGATCAGAAGCTACCTAGAAATGATAGTTTACTTTAGAACTATAGAAATGAAAATTACTGAAGCTGAGCATGGTGGCCCATGCCTTTAATCCTAGGACTTGGGAGGCAGAGGCAGGTGGATCTTTGTGAATTCAAGGCGAGCCTGGTCTACAGAGTGAATTTCAGGACAGCTGGGGTTACAGGGAGACTCTGCCTTGAAAAGACCAAAACAAAACAAACAAACAAAAATACAGATTATTTTCACTATGCAAATATTGCAGCATACTTTGATAAATTCAGAATGATACATTCCACAGTCATATGCCATGCCCATATTTTACATATTGGAAAGGATAGTGTGATGGTTAATCCTGGGTGTCAACTTGACTGGACTAAGGAACAAATAAGAGAAAAAGGAACTTCGGATTGGACTACCTCAACCCAGATGGCCCACCCTAAATGTGGGCATTACCTTCTGCAGGCAGGCAGTATGAAAGGTCATGGCAGAGGGAGCTGGTCCCTTTTCTCCTGTGGCTTGCCTCTCTCATCTGGTGAGTTTGTCTTGCTGCTGTGATCAACCCTTCGGATCCCAGCATGTACTAAGACTGGCAGATCTCCTGGAATCCATCAGGCCTTCAGCACCAGATTGGGAATACTGAGACATCCAGCCTTACGGACTGAGCAGTTCCCTGGATTCTCAGCCTCTCTAGTGGGGCACGGCTACTGTTGGGCTCCTTGAACTCTGTCACGTGAGCAAATCAATAAATTGTATATAGCTATATATTCGTCTTGTTGCTTCAGTTTCCTTAGAGAACCCTGACTAATACAGATTTTGGTACCAGGAGTGGTTCTAGAGAAACAGAATTGAAAGGATGAATTTCTTTAGTGGGCTTGGTAGTTTCTGGAGCCAGCTCTCCAACCCAATGAAGCCTAGAGTTACTGAAGGCTCTCCTGGTGGCATGAAGAGGAATAATAATCCTTGGTGCAGACTATTTGATGTAATTATGAAGATAGATCCATTTGACTCATTTAACTCACCTCTTGTGAGAAGCAAGGAATTTAGTGACTCTATATATAAAATGTTTGAGAAATTGCAGAAAAATAAAACTGTAACTTTTAGAGAATAAGAGAGAGCAAAGTGAATGCCCCTCAATAGGACTCCTTTATTAAACCTCACAACCTATGGCTCAGGGACAATTGTGGAAAAGGGGACAGAAAGATTGTAAGAGCCAGGGTTGGTTCATGAACATAAGGAAACAGAGGCATTAGGGCCACTGGGAACTTGCTCATCTGAACTCCCAAGAATGGTGACAGCATTCACAAGACCCATATAAAGTGGATCAAACAAAGATGCATCATAGAAGCAGGGAAATGAGCAGCAGGCCTTATCGCTACCCTAGAAACTATTGGCAGCTGATTGCTGCTAGGTGAGGGAGGTAGATCTTCTTTAGCAGAACGAGTGTAGATGGGCTGACTAGACTCCAGTTGATGAACTTGCACAGAGGGATATCAGGATACAAAAGTTTGCCTGGAAAGGACTTAACACATATGACAGAATTTATGAAATCTGGTTTGGGGTGGAATGGGAAGGCTAAGCTAGGAAACCAGGTATAAATCTGATTAAGATCTATTTTATGAAATACACAAAAACTCATTTAAAATATATCTTTTAAAAGTTCACTTCCAGGACTGGAGAGATGGCTCAGCAGTTAAGAGCACGGACTGCTCTTGCAGAGGACCCGGGTTCGATTCCAGCACCCACATAGCGGCTAAGAACTGTCTTTAACTTCAGTTCAAGGGGAATCTGACACCCTCTTCTGACCTCCGAGACATTGCATGACAAGGGTGCACAAACCTACATGCAGACAGTACACTCATACACATAAAAATAATAAATATATTTTTTAAAAGTTCACTTCCATCAATAGTCACTCCCTTTGGCCCTCTCAGGGCTTCAAAGTTTGAATTCTTTACAGCACATGTTTCATTCCATAAAGACAGTAAGTTATCAAATCACACAAAGTCAATTTCCAAAGAAAAGGAAGCATAAGAATGCATGGGAATTTGTTAAGTGGATATTTATAGTTTCTTAGTGTGTTTGCAGAGTTGTTTCGTCTTTCTGTTAACTTATCATAACCCTCGGCTCACATTCTCATCAGAATTTAAGCTTTCATAAAACCAAAACATGTTCCAATAATCTATCAAGATGGCTTGTAAAATTGGATAATTTTTGTACTTCTAATTCAGATTAAAGGCAGACAAAGTGGATTATAATCATAATTTAAGAAAAAAATCAAGAAAAAGTTCATGAAATAACATGCATCTTGTAAGTAAATCATCTGCAAGATGTGAATTGACCAAAACAAGTGAGACATGGCCAAGTAGAAGCTGTTAAAAAATAACCTAGACGACAATGGATAAGATGAAAAGCAACGGAGAGTTTCTATCATTCTAGAAATAGCCAAATCCAAGAGAGTAAGTGTGGGATCATTTGACAAGAATATTGGAGCCTTCTGGAGCCAACATTTCTAAGGCTCCATTGTGAGTAGAACAGCAGTTTGAATGAATTCTTGTTAGGAATCAAAAGGAAGAGAACATATACTGCAAATAGAGAGCAGAAAAAAAAAGGTTTTGAAAAGCTGCAAAAATCATTGTGGGTGACTCATCCTGTAATAGAAGCTGGGAACAGAGGACAATGCTTTGTTTACCTCATGGTCATCAGCAAACCTGCTGAGCCTCAGGAACACTGGGTACTTGTGGGCTCCGAGCCAACTCAACTGTTTGTGATTCATATGAATGTTAAAAAGATAGAAAAGAAAACAAAATGAGATAGTAACCTGAAGCGGTGATATATACTGAATTATGTTCTCCAGAAATTCTTACATTGAACATTCATTCCCAACTGACTGGCTTTAAAAATGAAATCTATTTTAAAAGGTATGTGGCAGATGCCTGTAACTGCAATACTTCTGCAGCTATGTCAGTCATTTGGTAGGAAGGATTTCATGTTCCAAGTCAGTCTGGTATGCATAAGAGCTTGTCTCAAAAAGCAAAATAAAATCAGTTATAAATAAATAGATAAAAAATAGTGTCTGAGGCAATAATAAAGGCTAGGTGATGTAATAGGTTTGGAATCCAATTCAATAAGACTGGCATCCATACAATATAAAGAGGACAGAGAGCACAGACAGACGAAAGGCCATGTAAAGATACAGCATGTAAGGGAGCAGTCATCAACACATGAAGAGAGACTTCACAACACCCTACACCCTCCTCAACACCTTGATCTTGAACCTGCAAAACTCAGAGAATGTTTCTTGATAAAGACATTCTGGCTAAGTGTATTTGTATGTCACCTGTAGGCAGCTAACCCACTGAGGACACAGAATCTGAATTCTGCTTCTGTATTCTTTATTCCTAATGATGTCAAAGACAGGCTCCTCTGTCAGGACACATTTGATTTTAAGGACATAGCTCCAGGTGGAGAGATGGATAGATTTGCATCCTGTCTCTGACTTCTACAGGTAGCTTAGCTATCTGCCTCAAAGTGATAGGAGCTCTTTCAAGATCATTAACCTGTACTGTTGGCTTAGAGAAAAATTCAGTCCACATTTTGAAGATACAAATAAAATGTCTTAAAGAGCTGAAGAACTTGACAGTTATGGAGTCCCCTCTGCTACTTCCCATATCCTGAGTAATGGTTGTTCTCTAATGTACATCAAACACTGGTGGTGAACACTGGAATTGTGTATTAAAATTTCTTACCATCTCTAGGGAAGAAGAGAGGAAAGGAAGTAAAGTTGATGGGGGAAATAGATATTGGTATAACTGCAGGTGCAGTCATACCTGGCTTTCCTATTACCTGAGTACAAGTGATATAGCACGTGTGTTCAATTAAAATAAGTAAATACTATGGGGGGGAGTTAAGAAAGTCTCTTGTATTAAAACCTTTGCAGCACCTAGAAGGTAAGCTTTGTTAGGAATCATTAAAAATAGTTGCTACTAGTAGGATCCACAGAGGGGCCTGATGTCTGCAGCAATCTGAGGCATTTCTTCCCTTCAATGCGCAGGGGAGTCAATCCTTCTGCTGGCACTTTCTGGTACATCCTATTCACTGCAAAGCTGCATTTTCTTTCTCAGCCATTAAGTTGGTGATACTCTGGCCTGTTAGAACATACAAATCCTTTCCCATAGTTAGTTTTAAGATTTGGGTTGCAAGGTTTTTTGACAAAAAGTTTTCATATCTATCTATATCCCCCTTTTTTATTTAAGGTGTTTAGTTTTGACCCATGAGTCTCAAAAAAGCAGTTGTTTTATACATACCTATAGGGTGGAGTCAAGTCACAGATTTCATCAATTTCACCCATGCTGTTTTGGGTTACTGTATGTGATTAACTTGGGAAACAAAGTTCATTTTTGAGTTAAATCATCCTATAGGTGAAAGAGATTGCTACCAGGTGATACTATATGACAGCAAAATTATAGAGAACATTTGTTTATACCAATCCCAAAGTAATTGTTATACAGATTTTAGTTAAAGCTAATGTGGAAAAGAGCAATTTATATCACCAATTAACTCAGATGCATTACCGTTTTTATCAGTCTTCAAACCAATGTTGTCCAATATGCCCATATTTACTTTTACTAAGTCCTAAAACACCATGTATCTTGTAGACAGAGTCTGGGCAAAACTGGATACTTGTTGAACTCATGTCATTTAAACATGCACTTGGGCTGGAGAGATGGCCTAGCGGTTAAGAGCGCCGACCGCTCTTGCAGAGGACCCGGGTTCGATCCCCAGCACCCACATGGCGGCCGAGAGCCGTCTGAAACTCCAGTTCCAGGAGAACTCCAGTTCCAGGGGGATCCGAGACCCTCTTCTGACCTCCGCGGCATTGCACGACACGGGTGCACAGACCTGCATGCAGACAGTACATTGATATACATACCGAAATAAAAAAAAATAAATAAATAAACATGCACTAATCGAATATACACCCGTGTCCCTCTCCCACCCCTCCCAACCCTCCCAAGTCACTATTTCAGTCAGCCTTCTGATGCAATCTTTCTGTTGTTGTTCTTTTAATATGCATCCCTCTCCACAAGAAATATTTATAACTGGGTTATTGGTACTAGCGTCCTGAACTGAATTGGAAAATGATGTATGAAATACACAAAGCATCAATAAAAATAAAAAAAAAAGAAAAAAAAAGAAAATGATGACGATCAAGCATAAAAAAAAAAGTAAATACATAAACTGAGGGACTAGGTCATATTTTAACCACGTCTGATTTGGTATTTTACTTGCACAGGGTGACTATGATAAATCAATTACCTGGGAAATTACATGGAGTCAATATAAACTCTCTGATTAGGCTACTGAGAAAGATTAGGCTGCTGAAGAAGAAAGTTTACATCTCTTCTAAGAAAAAATTCTCTGAACCCTGGCCAACTGTATGAAACTGTCTTTGGATAAGGGTCCCTGATTCTGGGACAGGAGGCAGCAAGTGTGGCCTTACCATTGTTAATTATCTTTTGATTGAGTTTCTAAATAGTTTCATAAGAGTTTTAAACATAGTACCATACTATTCAAATGAGTCAGAATACTTCATTGCAGACTGTGTGGCACTCTGTTTATCCCCCTGGTCTAGGCCATGTAAACTCTCCTCTGACTCTCCTCTATGTTCAGACTTGAACCTAAAATCCAGTTTTGTCCTGGATAAATCCTCTTATATTACTTCTCTCCTCTCCACACAGTCTATCACAGCCCCATCTTATTGTTTATTGGGCATACTAAAATTTTTTTTGTCTTTTCTAGACAGGGTCTCCCTGTAGCCCCAGCTGTCCTAGAACTCACTCTGTAGACCAGGCTGGCCTGAACTCACAAAGATCCGCCTGCCTCTGCCTCCCAAGTGCTAGGATTAATGGCGCGTGCCACCATGCCCTGCTTAAAATGTTTTTAATTCAGGGCTTTGGGAGGGTCTAAATTTACTCCCTAGAATACTGCCATCCAGAGGTACGACTGCATCCCATCTCTTAACCTTGCTCAAAGGTCAAATTCTCCATAAAATCCACTTGTCAGTTATTTGCCATCATCCTCTTGTCTCTGAGATGGGCCCTTTGCCCATCTCCCAGATGGCTTTTCTTTTTTCCTTTAAGAACTTTATTTTTTTTAAATATATTAAAATAAATAACAAAGGATCCCAAGACTTCTGAAAGGTGTGAGGGAACTCTACTTCATTTTGCACTGGGTTGCATCTTTTCCTGCCAAGGGTTGCCAAAGATCTGTCTTAGAATCAATGTTCTCTGCTTCTGCCACTTGTTCCTCTGGGCTCAGTCCTAAACTAGAGTTAAAAGAGGCACTTATAAGGAAGCAGCTTGTGAAAATTCTCCAAAGTCTCCTAAAGTGACTGGACCTGATTCTAAATGGAGACAGAAGACACCTCAGTGCCAGGACCAGAATATACAGGACGCTGTGCCAAAGGATTCACCAAAATCTTGGTTTTTTGATAACCGATCAAAGTCTTTACCAGCACCTCATCTGATTCACTATTTTGATAATCCAAAGGCTAGGAAGCAGTGGAAACTGTCTCAGCACCACCCTTGCCAGTTGAGTCAATATGAGGTAAGAGGTCAGAGGTGGGTGAAAGGAAATGTTCTTGGGCTCCTTCCTGCTACCATCTTCATTTATCCCGTCAGTTCTGACAGTTTTTATCTTGAACTGTAGCAGCTTGTCTGATTTACCTTGACCCAGCTCCCAAGGACTCTTTGCTAACAAAGGTTTGCTTATCACTCTTAATCCTATGGATGGAAACAGCTTTTTACTGCTGCTAGACACCAAGTATCTCAACTTTCTTTAAACTAGTTCATCTGTGAAAATATCTCCTTCCTCAGATTCACTTTAGATTCCACTCAGATTCACTGAGTGCATGGTCAGCTTCCAGAACAGATTTGGAATAAAAACCTATCAACTTGATCTTTTAAACCATTAAAAGATACTGTCTTCTGGAAACTTGAAGTCCCTTTCACCTACTTTGTATTGTTCATAAAACATGAATTGTTGCTTATTAGAATGGTTTGCCACTTTAAACTACTTATTTTTTTTATTAATTTTTATTTATTTCTGTATGTGTATGAATGTACTGTCTGCATGCAAGTCTGTGCACCCGTGTCATGCAATGCCGCGGAGGTCAGAAGAGGGTGTCGGATTTCCCTGGAACTGGAGTTCTCCTGGAATTAGAGTTTCAGACGGTTCTCGGCCGCCATGTGGGTGCTGGGGATTGAACCCGGGTCCTCTGTAAAAGCAGTCGGCGCTCTTAACCACTAGGCCATCTCTCCAGCCCCTAAACTACTTATTTTTTAAACCTCCTTAGGTTGGACAATCCAGTCCATTTAAACAAGGATCTGTTATTCATTGAGTCTAAGTGTTTGGTACAAAACAGACCTTGGAAATCATTTACTCAGAGAATGGATACATGTGTCATCTACTGTCATATATAATGTTCTCTAGGAAACATTGCCAGTTGCTGCTAAATATTGTCAAATATTTCCATTAAGCTCTAAAGCTCTGTTTATGCCTTTTTCTTTAAACTTAATAGATTCAGAAAGTAGTAGGTTTAAACTGGGTAGTTTAGTACTACCTGTGGATTTCTAATAAATCTTGTCCATTTAATTCACAAGTCCATGTATGTTAGTTGAGGGTCATACTTCTGTTTTCATTTTGCCCTTACTTATTGGTTATTTTAGTGATGATAGTTCAGGGTAGGATGCATAAAAAATAAACTTTCAGAGTTTAATGGGGAAAGAGAGTATAATTTTTTTAACTTATCAAGCATTGCTCCCCATGTGGCTGAGGTTCTTATCTGTCATTAGCTAATCAATCCTCTGCAATTTGAATCAGCATGGGTAAGTGCAGTATAGGAAATTACACATAGAGGTTACTCACTTGTTCCATCATTTGTTTCCATAAATAAAGTACGTTATTTCATTTCTCATATCATTAACAAAATGAACAAAACATGGCCACTCTTAGCTTTAAAACATAAAAATGAAACAACAGAAAAAAACAAACAAAAAACAATTATCTAACTACCTTGTGCCCAGAAGTGGAAAAAGAAAAGAAAAACTTCTTTGATATAAATAAGCTGTCATTGAATGTGAAAGGTTGAACTTGTTAATATGTCAGAAATGCTATTAAAATAATGTGAACAATATTCTTAGTAATATACTATACACACATTATATATCATTATACAAATTATTCATGAAATAAAAAGTTAGATATATACAGTCATTTTAAAAAGTAACCTTTCCTTGCCAGGTGTGGTGGCACACACCTTTAATCCTAGCACTTGGGAGGCAGAGGCAGGCAGATCACTGTGAGTTCAACGCCAGCCTGGTCTACATAGACAGCTCCAGGCCAGCTGGGACTAAAGAGAGACCCTGTCTCAAAAATACAAAAAATATGCCGGGCGTGGTGGTTCACACCTTTAATCCTAGCACTTGGGAGGCAGAGGCAGGCAGATCTTTGTGAGTTCAAGGCCAGCCTGGTCTACAGAGTGAGTTCCAGGACAGCTGGGACTACAGGGAGACCCTGTCTCAGAAAGACCAAAAAAAAAAAAAAAAAGTAACCTTTCCTTAAGGTGTACACAGTTGACTGGAGGAGGAATTTTCTGTGTATTTAAATGGCATATCTATATATATATATATTTCTAGGTGCCTCTCCATGTATGTGCATGTGAGCATAGGCCAGAAGCCAACACTGCATATTTTCTGCAGTTTTTCACTAACTTATATTTTTAAATATTTCTTGGGCTTTTGTGTATTTCGTACAACAGTTCTTAATCAAATTTAAATCCCCTCCCCCCCATTCCCCCACAACGCCCCACTGGGCCTCATGCACACTGCCATACATATTAAGTCCCATTAGAATAAGTGTTTTACACAGATGTACTTCAATGCAATTTCATCCACTAGAATCTATTCAGCCTATCTAGATATCTTACTTTTGAGACAAGGTCTTTTACTCAACATAGGACTCACTCATTCAGTTACACTGGATTGCCAGGGAGCTCTAGGAATCCTCCTGTCTCTGTACCTTCCCCTGCCCAGTAGTGAGAATATTAGTGTTCACTAGCTACGTGCTGCTTTTTACATGATTCCTGGTGTTATACTACTCATGTCAACATGCATGTGATATTTAAAGAATGAACCATCTCTCCAATCTTGGAGGAAGGTGTGATTTTTAATATTTTATTATTTATTTTATGTGTATGAGTGTATTGCATGTGTGTAAGTACACATGTGTCTTGTCATGCATTGCCAGTGGAGGACAGAAGAGGATGTCAGATCCCCTGGAACTGGAATTATGGAAGGTTGTTTAATTGTCATGTGGGTGCTGGGAATCCAACCTAGATCCTCTGCAAGAGAAGCAAGTGCTCTTAATCACTGATCCATCTTTCCAGCTCTGAGTGAATACTTTTTAAAAACGCTTAAATAAGTAATCTTTTATGGTTAAAGCATTTTATATTCCTTGTTCTTGACCCTCAAGATCAGCATCTTTCTTAACAATTAAAAAGAATTGTGTTTAAATGCACTAGAGTAAAGCTTGGAACACAAAAGGTAAATACACCGATATCTAATTTATGGCTGGTATTATTCAACTCTTAGAAGGATTTTCAAGGGCCTCCTAAGCTGTGTGAAATGATACTATATTTTTATGCACTGCTTTTCTTTAAGAAAAACATATGGAACCAAAACTTAAATCATGGATACATCTTCCATGATTTATGATGCCTTCTTTTTCAAGGCTCATTCCAGACTTCTTTACATGTTGGTAATATTACTTACTCACTGATCAAGTATTTTAAGTGCTAAATTTAATTTTTCCAGTAAGTTTATACAGAAATATCCCCTTTGTCCAGAAAAAAAATCTCTGTGAGTTGCAAGTTTATCATTCCTCAAACAGTTAAATTTTAAAGAGAGCTATGTCATTATGGATAAGTGTAGTAAACAGAGAAGGGTACACAGGAAAAGGCCATTCTCCTGCCTGACCTCTGGGGATTTTGCTCAAAAAGCGCTGTGGTCACCATTAAGGTATTAGGAAATTCATAATCAAACAATGAAATACTACTAGTAAATTAATAAAAGTTGAAAGTGACTTTCTCCAAATTTAATGATTTATCTCATTTAACCATTATAAAATATGATTTGTCAATTGACCACATGAGACAACACAACATGTTCAGGGATGCATACTGCCTGCCCAGTTCCCTCAAAATAAAATTCCAATGGCCATCATTAATTCAAAAGTTAGGTTGATGAAACTATACTAGGAGCTGCTCATGGATAAACTGTCTATTAAAACAAAATTCCTATAAAAGTTTACTCAAAATACTTAGACATGTGCATATATTTTACCATTTTTATTTGAAATGTTATTATTTCATAATTTCATGTATCTCTTTTTACATAGTTTTTGCCCCTCCCTGTCCCCCTGTTTCATGTTCCTCACTGCCTTTCAAGTTCATGGCCTCTTCTTCTTTAATAGCTATTGTTAAATATATGTGAGTGTGACTATGTGTCTGTGTTTGTGTAGATGTGTAGATGTGTACAGGTATAATCTAATGAGTCTGTTTTGTTTTGCTTATATGTACATGCATTTAGGGCTTACCACTTGTGATAGGTTAAGCTATCAAAAGTTCTTCCTTGGAGAAAACTGACTCTTCTTCGCTCACAACCATTGATTGACTATATATGTTTAAAAATTCCATTTTTTAAAATTTCAATATCTACAGGTTTTCATATCTGCTGACTCACACTATGAATAATATATAATGATGAGAACCAAGTATCATTTTATCTTTTAAGATCTGATGAGAAGGAATTTATTGTATTAAACACCAAATGCTGTCTAGAAAATGGCAAGGTCCAGATATTTTAATTCCTCTGATAGCAAATTAAAGACAAAGATTAAAAAATTGATAGGTTTACAACTATTTTATTGTCTGAAGACCAAATCCCAGAAGTGACTACTAGGTATATTTTCTCTACTGTTTGTCAAAATTAGAAGAAACAAAGAGAAAAGCACAGGAAATTTATATGAGTCCAGTGGGGTTCAGCCATAGTCACTAGGCAAAAATACTTTTCTTGTTCTGTTACCTTGCCAGAAATAGAGTTAAAAACTAGGAAGCAACGCAGTGAAGTGAGTTATAGTTTATTATTTTATTTATACCAGGATCTCATCTTTAAAGAATGAACTCAATGAGAAGGGATATTATAGGAGACAGCTATTATCAAGGAAAAATGGGGGAATGATGGTACTATAAATGAAGAGGAAGGAAGGAACAACGCAAGGCAGGCAGAGAAAGAGGGGAGAGATAAATAATGCTTAGAATGAAATGTAGTTCAAAAGCCTACTGAAAATTGCACAGAAACTATCTGTATGTAAGTGTGTGTATATAGCTGAAGGCTATGTACCATGAAACACAGTGACAGGCAGGAGAAACTTTCCTTTGAGTTGTTGGCCAGGGTAGTACAATACACTCCTAAATTATACAAGCTGTTACCACAGCCCTTAATTATCTCCCAGAACTGGAAAGTAAGATCCTATTGCTAAAGAAGACAAGAACATACTTTATACACAGGACTTGGAGCAATGGAGTTGGAAATGTCCCGTAAGCCTCATCCCTGAAGACTAGTCTTCATCGTTTTAGAGGACACTATGCAAGATGCTAAGGGAAAACATCAGTTCATGGTCCAACTCCAGCCTTAAAGCCTAATAACCATAACAATGACTGGCACACCAAACTATAGTAGTACAGTAATACCACTATTTTTTTTTTAATCAGAAGTTTTTTATTGTGCCAAAAGAGTCTCGGAGGTCTTGTTTCTGGAGCTGGATAACTGAGATCTTACTCATCATCCTGCTGTACTGTTCCTTTTTCAGAAACAGATACTATCCCCAAAATTTCTGATATCCTTGTTTTTAACTGTTGCGGCTTGCTGAATCAAAGCAGCTGAATTTGAAACTACGTAAATATCATTCCCTTCAAGGATTAATTCATCCTTCTGGGCTTGAAAAACAGAACAAGCAACACCTGTCCTCACCTGAACCCTTCGAATGTATTTTTCACCTAAGAAGCTTCGGATTTCAACCAGAGACCCATTCTCTTGAATAATGATGTTGATGGGGAATTGAGCATACACAGCCCTCATCTTGTACCGGAAGCCCAGTGTAACACCCTGGATCATGTTCTGGATGTGGCTGCAGATAGTTCGTACAGTGGCCAGTTCCTTTCTGTTCCCCCACCATTTGTCAACCCGCAGCCTCTTCTTTTTCTTCCCAAGAAGACTGAGTTCTACATTGATGTGATTGAAGTCCCTCTGGAGGGTTCCTCTGGGACCCTTCACAATAACTGTGCGTCCCTTCAGGGTGATGCCAACATATTCTGGAATGTTGACAGTCTGATTGCTGAAGATGGTCTTCATTCTTGCAGTAGACGTGGCAAAGAGAGTAGTACCACTTTTATCTAGAGGGAAATCCATAGCTACTTAATTTTACTTAAAGCCTGCTTGGTGAGATGGAACTCATGTGTAGCACTGAAAACACAGCTAAATACACATGATCGAAGATGTCACAGATCTTATAGAAAACCCATAGCCTGTCACATCTCTAGAAAAATATAATTTATAACTATATTCTAAATATTGATCCTTATATTTAGAGAAAAGTATGGCAGTCACTCCTCATCAAATAAGTTTCTTTTGCAACAGAGACAATTACACAGTTCCAAAACTGGTCTCACACATAAAGTGTCTGTGAGATGCTCAACCTATGTGACACATCTACAAAGGAACTTCTAACCTTACGGCTCATGGAACAGAGTAAATCAGGAGTAAAGATAATACTAAAGAATCTCTCAACTCTCACCACTGAAACTTCTTCCTGCAACAGAGTAGGATGCACACAGAAGGCCACAACTGGCAAAGGTGTAGTGACCAAGAGACTGCAGAATGTGAGTGTCTGAACAGGACTCCTATATTAAACTCCATTTCCAGGGTAGCTGACACTTTGTTCTGTCCTCCTTGGACACTGTGTAATACAGGGACAATTACATACATGGAGGCAATGCAATATATTCATACACATAAAATAAAACATAAATAAAAACACAAATGGGCACTAAGTATAAACCTACTATGCACATTTATTTGTTTGTTCCTCTGAATGCTTAGCTAGAAAGGGCCAAGACTGAGTTTACATATTTTCATTTATCATCAGGTTTGAAAATAAATCTATCTCATTGTATTAAGCCACAATTTCTCTTAACAACTTTGGTTCTCTATTGGCATGCCCCAACTCTCCATGTGACTCACTGTACACATTTATTAAGACATTCACTGGTAATATTATTTTGATATAGCTTAAAAATTCTTTTAGCAATAATCAAAATAACTATTTGTGGACATCAAAACATACTATAAAAGAAAGTGTGTTAGCACACACCTTTAATCCTAGCACTCTGGGGGGGGGGGCACAGAGGCAGGTGGATCTCTGTAAGTTCAAGGCCAGCCTGGTCTACATAGCTGGGGCTGTAGGGAAGACCCTGTCTCAAAAAGACCAACAAAAAGAAGAAAAAGAGGAAAGCTAAGCCATATAATTGTCTTTAAAAATTATTTTCCCCTCTTGAATATTTTCTCTTGCTTCTTTCTGTCTTTGTGATTCGACCTCCTGGAACCATCTACTCAAACCCTCCTTTCTTATCATGGTATAAAAGAATAATAGGCATTAAGATGTTCACCCTCTCATGAGGTGAGTTAGAAGCATTGAATGACTTAAAAAGGGGTTTAATTTATCAAAGTTAGATTCAGAATCATTCTGAGACACATAATTTTGAAGAACACATGGTCCTTACTATCATTACTGAAATTATTTGTTCTAGGGGCCAACTTGCACTTTCTAACACACAAAGGCAGATTAGCAGAAGGCAAAATTTTTAGCATAGTCCAAATTCAGAGACATAATTTGCATTCCTCACAATGTATTTTCTCAATTGTAGAAATCCTATGTCTCCAGAAATATGGTGAAGGACTTTTTCTTTTTATTGTTTTTTTTTTTTTCTGTCTGTAGAGGTCAGATTTTAATATGTCCCTGTGTTCTCTCTCCCAGATGGTTGGTCATTATATTACTTAGCTCCCTCACTGCCATTGATGGTCGAGACTCGGTGGCATCCAATAATATGTGCTGAACGTGATGAAATGTCAGTGCACTGATATTACATTGCATGAGTCTCTAATTTAAAAACTTGCCCTAGTTCTTCACTCTCTCACCTTTATAGGCTTGGAAGAAAGTACATAGAGTAAAAGCCAAGGCTGTAATGAAAGAATTTCCCAGATATTAAGGAAGTTGAGCAGCAGACCTGAAAGAGCCAAGCTACCATGAGAAGCCACCCCAGGCTATACCACAGAGTGCAGCTGAGTGGTGTCCTAGCCAGAGAGACCACGGAACCAGGTCTATGTTCTAGACCATAGAACATGTAAGATAATAATTTCCATTATGCAGGTCATTTACTTTTATAACTTTGTTTCTGTTTACATGTAGGTGCCTACTTGACCGCATGTGCACAGTGTGTGTACAGGTGCCCACAGAGGCCAAAAGATGGCATCAGATCCCCTGTAATGAAGTTATATGTGGTTACGATTCATCCAACTTCAGTGCTGGGAACAGAACCTGGGTCCTCTGCAGGTTCTGCTCTTAATCACTGACTTCTCTCTCTCTAGACTCCTATTTCTAGTAATTTGTAATTCAATATATTAAACTGATACACTCTATAACTTCTAGATCACTGATAAGACCTAACACCTTGCATAATTTACTTAGAGCTAGCAAACAGTAAACACTTAATGTCACTTTTATATATTATATTCAGACCACTAGTAGCGTGAAATATTGGCAACTCTCATGAAATGACATTTTACTACTGTAAAAATAAAAAGAACTTATAGAAAAGTTTCTTTTCTGGGTGATGTTTAGTAAATTCATATCTGGTTACTAGCCAGGAACAGAAAATAGATCCATCCTATAATAATGCTTCAGGCAATAAGTAAAAATTCAATACAATTTTTGGGAACAAACTCCCTTTATATGGAGTCACACTTTTCCCAGGCATGTCTTGTTTTCTGTCATGGTTTAAATCTACACATTAATACAGACATCTTCTGCCAAAGATTTTATGACTAGGAAGTACAAGAGAAGTTGACAAAAGTGTTAAGGGGGGTTATATTGACATGCCTGGGTTTCTCCTTTCTGAATTTCATTTGAACTTATATTTTGCCCCTTTGTAGCTGCCTCTCTTTCATCCTCATCCCACTTTTACAGATAAGTAGTTGAGCATCACCTAAAGGCTGTTGTGAGATGGTGCCTCACCATGGCATTCTTGTTTTCTAAGTCACTCTTAGCTACTTGGCACAGCAACATAAATATAGCTCCTCTTTCAAACCTTCTCCCCCATGCCATTTACTCCATTGAAGTAGATTATTTCTATTCTTTGAAACAGTTTTCCAGTTTGCTACATATTTGTTCACTAATCATTTTGTTTCTCACTCAAAATACTAGATGGTTTGATTAGAGACATATACGAATCTAAATAACATATAACCTATTAATATTCAGAACTTTGACCATGCATTATTTAAACTATCACTTACAAATCTAAATAACATATAACCTATTAATATTCAGAACGTTTACCATGCATTCTTTAAAATATAATAGGTGAACACAATCAATTCTTTATTTCTTTTTTAATTATTTTTCATGTGTATGAGTGTACTGTCTGCATCTAGGTTGGTGCACCCGTGTCGTGCAATGCTGTGGAGGTCAGAAAAGGGATTCCCCTGGACCTGGAGTTAAAGACGGTTCTTAGCCACCATGTGGGTGCTGGGGATCGAAGCCGGGTCCTCTACAAGAGCAGTCGGCATTGCTCTTAACCACTGAGCCATCTCTCCAGCCCCACAATCACTTCTTAAAGAATAGGATAGGCCCTGGAATGTTTCTCCCAGATACTCACCTCCCTAAAACCTGTTAATGTTCTATAAATGTACAGGGGATTTTATAATTGAGATTATTAAATATCTCACAGTGAGATCCCCTAAAGTAGGACTGGGATTTTTGTGAAAGCCTTTTAGAGAGTAAACAAGAGTCAGTTACAGAAAGAAAAAGGAAGCAGAGGTCAGAAAGGAGAAAAGACTCCGTGCTGCTTGCTTTGAAGTCAGGAGCCAAGACATGTGGTTATGCTCTGGTTTAGCACACACTGTGCTGTGACATCCAAATACTCATATTTGGGTAACATATGAGGAGAAGTTTATTTGGCTGACAATTTTGAAAATTCAAAGGATTGGAACTAGCATTTGATGGAGAGAAGGAAGGAGAGAGAGAGAGAGAGAGAGAGAGAGAGAGAGAGAGAGAGAGAATTTAGAGTGGCCGAAGGAACCCTGTTTTTTACAGCAACAGCCCATTGTCAAGGTATTTAAGCCACATCAGTGAGACCTCTCCCACTGCATGAAAATACAGTTACCCACTTAACATGATCCAATACCTTCTCCCTAAGATCCATCTTTTGAAGGATTTGCCCCCATTCAGTACCTTTTTTGTCAAAGACTAACCTTCAAATATATCTGCATATGAGGAAAACACTCATGAAGCTGAAAAAGGTGAGGAAAAATTAGAAGATCCCCTGTTAAGTGTCACTGAGTAAAAATTACCTCTGTGGACACATTCAAGATTCTGACTTACAGAATAGTATAAGTATTTGCTTTACAGTAACAGCACATTGTTACTTTAAATTGTGATAATCTGTTACAACACCAACACAAACCAACTTATTTTACAAAGGAATGCTAATGTTACTTTAGAAGGTTTAAATCTTGTAGGATACTCAGACTTCTGCAATTGATTCTAAGTATCTAAATATCTTGCTTTTCTTAAAGGAATTATGAAATATGTCAGTATATGTAATTAATAACATGCATGTTTTATTTCTTTTTTCTATGTACCAGTATTTTATATATGGGTTAACATCAGATACTAAGAATATATGGTTTTGAGTCAGCAAATTTAAGTCCTGCAGCTTCTGCAAAATGTAGGTATGAAAAATGAAGCAGAGAGGTGTTTTGAATATAGAAGACACTAAAGAATGTATCAGGAGCCTCGATGACATTCCTGTGGGGGCTATCATTTGGGGTTGTATGGAGACTTCTCTACTACTTCAATTTCCTTCCATGTCAAAGAACTCATATACTTGGGGTACAATTAATCAAATTTTCTTATTGATATATTGCATGATAAGACAGATATCTCCTTTATTAACAGAAAAAGCAAGAGCAAACTGAACCCAAAAATTTTACTTTGAGTTACAAAAAAAAAATTCAGTTAATAGAAATATCACAAATATTGTATAAAGACATGTTTTTTTTTAAGACAGGAAGATAACTGTGCTTCACTTAACAAATGGACCCTTGTAGACAATATTCTCTGAGGCGCATCTGTTTCTCCTGAAAAAGGAAAATAAATTGCAGATGGAAGTCAAGAGGTCATGGAATTTCCGTTTATGTTCTGGATTTCCTCCTACACCAAGTAGAGAAAGTATATATTTCCAGATCTTTCTCTAAAAAGGGAGATGTATGCATAAAGTAATTACTATTTCCATAGAAAGCTCGAAAATTCTTATCAGATCTGAAGGCTTTTCTGTACTACTAAGCACCCTGCCCTTGGAATGTGACCACAGGTCATGACCAATCTTCAAATATGAAAAACCTTGTGAGGATAGTATCAGGACATTGCTCTGCCCTAACACCAGTGTTAACTCAACTTTTATCCAATACTTTTACTGTCTACTGCATTTAATCCTGAGCTTAAATATTAACAACTCAGTTATATGACTCTTTTGCTCTTGTTTGTGTGGGAAGATAACAAAATTAAAAAATAGGTGACAGAATTTAATTTTGGTCACAAATAGATGGTGTGAAGATATGACTCTATGGTGTTGATAATCCAGTATTATGTTGCTCCAAGTTGCTGCAAAAATATGTTTATGATGGAGTTCAAGGCCAGCCTGGTCTACAGAATAAGTTCCAGGACAGCTGGGACTACAGGGAGACCCAGTCTCAAAAAGACCCCCCCCCCAAAAAAAAGTATATCCTAAAGGGTTTATATAGAAGACTTGAATTTAAAGCTTGTTTATCCTGTCACAAGAAAGTAAAAGCTTCATAACCTGTAAATAATACTAAAAGTGATTTTATCATACAGATGTTTAACACAGCCAAGATAACACAACTGCCTTGCTGCCATAGTATCAGATATTTGTGTTTCTGACTCATATTGGAAAGGGGACTGGATTAACACTATCTTCTGATCCTGCCTCTGTCACTCTGGTCACTGAGTGGACTTAGTCAAATGTTCTAATTCATGCAAGTCTCATGTTCCACCTCCTTGGTGAAATGGACTTGGAATCTTCATCATTTGAAGAAGTTATCTTGTGGAAAAGAACTCTCCTTGTCTCTCCCATGAAAAGTTTGTAGATTTATCTGTTTGTGATTGCAAATAGAACACACATATATTTGTTGGCATTTTCTCTAGTCGGTAATGTTTCCTAAGCTCTTTCATCATTTTATCTCTGCAGAAAAAAAGGAAGATGAAGAGAAATATAAACCTCCAAAATAAAATCAGGAATTTAGCAAATTCAAGGAAAAACTATACTTCTAGTCTAACTTAAGAATGCTATTACCTTTAGTCATTTGAGATTAAATGTTTAGTAATCCAGGGCTGAAGAGTTGGCTCAGTGTTTAAGAGCAAAAGGTTGCTCTTGCAGAGGTCCCCCAGGTTAATTCTCAGTACCCATATGCCAGCTAACAACCTTCTATAATGACAGTTCCAGGAGAATTTCATGACCTCTTCTGACCTCTGTGGGGATTGCACAGCATGGGTGCATCTACACATGTAGGCAATATACTCATACACATAAATAAAATAATAAATAGAGCATTTTTAAATGTTCAGTAATCTATGGATACCATTAAACAAAAATTTAAATTCCAAATTAGCTTTAGAGTTTGTTTATGTGTCTCCCTCCTCAAAACTATACAAACAATTTGGTTACCAAAATATTACACATAATAACATAATTATTGGTAAAATATCAGAAAAAATTGAAAATTTATAATTTGAAATGGAAAGAATATCAAATGCAATTATTTGTTTTCTTTCCAGAATCACAAAAGTACTCCTGGTAATACTGTTTTCTGTTTTAAAAGAGAATAAATATTTCTTTATTGTGATAATGGGAGTTCATTAATAAAATGCCTAAAATTAAAATTAAACTCTTCTTCCTCCAGTGCTGCCCACCTTGTCTTGTGAGACAGGGTTTTCTCACTGGCCTGGGACCTATCAAGGAGAATCTCAGATGGTCCATGAGCCAAGGAATCCATCTGATTCTATTTCCGCAGTGCTGGAGTTACAAATGTGCTCAGCAACTTTTATGCCTGGCTTAGTTTCATGCTGGTTCTGAGGGAATGAAATCAAGTCTTCCTGCTTGCAAGTGAAGCACTTTCCTCAGCAATTCCCCAAGCCCTCTCTGTGTAGATATATAATTCTACTATCTCCACTATCTCCATTTATATTTGTACAGCAGTTGCTTAATAACAAATCTTCTTACAATTAGAGCAAATTTTTTGTTATGTTTTTAAATGTGTATTTACCATTTCTTTGAAATTTTGATGGGCATTTTATTTACACCTTGGAAAATTCCATCAGCCTGAATTTTTAATGGATATTCTATTAAAATTTAAGGACAATTTAAGGAAATTGAAGAACTGATTCATTTTACAATATTAGTTCCACTACCTTGTTCCATAAACAGATACCATATATCATGTTACTCTCCTCTAATTTTTTCATACTAGGAATGTTAATGATTTGTCCCATGTAAGTTGTGGATATTTAGATTATACTTCTTTTTTGGAAATTATTATCTATTTAAAAAACTGAAAAAATTACAAGCCCCACTTGGGAGCTAAATCTCTGATGGCAACAGATCTGTTTATCACTGATGGTACAATCCATCTCGCAATAACAATGATCCATATAAGAGCAGTTGTGTCCAATGGAAAAAGTTAAGGAAATCCAACTATTAGTTATCAAAATTCTAGTCTGCCTACAAGAAGCCTATGTCATATACAAAGTTATATTAAGCATAGAACACAAAGTAGACAAAGATATGCCCAGTGACTCAGCTGCAGATCAAAGGAAAAGTGATGCTCACATCAGAAAGAACAGATTTCAGACAATGAAATACTATAATACTGTTCAGTTAATATATATTATATATATATATATATATTTATTATTATATTGTTAGAAAACAATTGAAAACTATCAAAAAGTAAGAAAAAATAGAATAAAAAAAACGATTTAAAAACATAAAACAGTGTAGAGTGATCAAATGGCCCTGAAACATGTTCCCAAAGAGTCACCCCTGAAGCTTTGTACAAGTGATGAATTAGGAGGGACAATCCTTAAGGAAAAGAAAGCAAGGAATGGAGAGGCCACAAGGGTCTATAAGCTAAACAAAGAAAATTCTAGGCCATGTTCTGACCACTCTGACCCCTACAGAGTCCTGGGGTATAAATTACAAGATGATCTTGTGCACCCTCCAGACCAGGAATAAATTTCTTTTTTTATTTTATATTATTCCAAATATGCAATATACACTCCACACATAAGCCAAAATTAAAAATTCTGAAAAATTAACTATAGGTTGATTCCTAACCACATTTAGAGTTTCACATTTTACACAGTAAATTTGCAGCAGGGATAAAGTGGTGAATTTACATTCTTTTTAGAATTGACTACATATCCTCCATCTATATATGGTAATTACAATGTTGAGTATAAGTGGTAGGACAATTCTAGAGCCATTATAGAGATTCACAATTGTTATAGCACCGTTGCTTTTCATTACATGAAATATAATAATAAAGTTTGCTCAGTTTGCCTGCCAAATAGAGATTTGTTGATAGCATCCACAAATGAAAGAAACCATTCGTCTTTTCTGGGACTGTGTTACTTCGCTTAGTTTAATTGCTTCCAAGTTCATCACATTTTACGCACGCAAACCTCATGATGTCATCTTTCTTTACTGCTGCATAGAACTTCCATTGTGTAGATTGTACCACACTTTTTGTTATCCAGTCATCGTTGAGGGGCATTGGTATTGGTTTCAGTCTTTGCTATTGATGAAAGCGATCTGCAATAAATAGTGTTGTGCATGTATCTTTGTGGTAGGACGTCTTGTGGGTATATATCCAGGAGTGGTATGGCTGGGTCAGGTGGTAGGCTCATTTTGAGGAGTTTTTTTTTTTTTTTTTTTTTTTTTTTTTTTTTTTTTATTTTATTATTGTCTTTTCATACATCATATCTTTCAGTTCAGGCATATTTCCCTTTCCCTTCCCCCCATCCCACCCCACCCCCAACCCCAGATCATGCATTCTACCTTGACTGTCCTGCATCTTTCTATCAGTTTTTTTTTCATTTTTTACAATAGGTGTTAATTTATGAGTACAAGTATCCTTTATGTTAAACCAATTTGCAAGCAGTTGTGCCCATACCCACACAGCCCCTTGGTCCCACCTTTCCAGCAGGGGGGCTTGTATGTTCAATCAAGTTGATCAAATGAGTGTCCAGGCTATATTGCTGTAGGTTCACCATTCACCCCCAATCACAGCCCTTACATTCTACCACGCCCCCTCTTCCGCAGATTTTTTCCCTAGGCTTAGACAAGGGGCAACGGCTGGATGAGAAGCAAAACAGTCTACTTTCTCTGGAGCTGCTGTCTTGGATCTGGTCACTTCTGGCTGTTTTTTTTTTTTTTTCATGGGCTGACAGTTTGTCCAGGAATAACCTTTCGATCCTCTATAATAGTTGCCTCCAATTTACAGTTGGAGGACGACATCATCATCATATTTCTCCTTGCTCTATGGGGGGGGGGGTAAGAAGGTCTCTTGTATTAAAACCTTTGCGGCTCCTAGAAGGTAAGTTTTGTTAGAGCTCATTATGCATAGCTGTTACAAGTAGGATCCACAGAGCATCATTTTGAGTTTTTTAAGGGTTCTCCACACTGCTTTCCACAGTGGTTGTACCAGTTTACATTCCCACCAGCAGTGGATGAGTGTTCCCCTTTCCCCCAACCTCTCCAGCATTTTGTGTTTTTTTGTTTTCTTGATCTTGGCTAGTCTTATTGGAGTGAGATGGTGTGGTTTTAATTTGCATTTCCTTAATTATTAATGATGTTGAACACTTTTTAAGATGTTTCTCAGCCATCTTTACTTCCTTACTGGTGAAGTCTCTGTTCAGCTCTTTACTCCATCTTCTGAGTAGGTCATTTGTTTTCTTGTTTCTTGGTTTTATAAGTAGCTTATATATTCTGGATGTTAATGCTTTGTCTGATGTATCAGTCGTGAAGGTTTCCTGCCACTCTGTGTTTCTTTAGCTCTACAAAAGCTTTTGAGTTTGATGAGGTCCCAGTTGTCAGCTGTTGTCCTTATTTCCTGTGTAGCTGCTGTTCGATTTAGAAAGTCAGCCAGGGGAGCACATTCTTACATCTATGTTCATCAATGATATGGGTCTATAGTTTTCTTTCTTGTTTGTGTCTTTGCCTGGTTTTGGTATTAGAGTGATCTTGGCTTTGTAGAAGGAATTTGGGATATTTCCCTCTGTCTGTATCCTTCTGAAAAGGTTGAGTAGTAATGGCTGTAGGACCTCTTTAAATGTTTTACAGAATTCTGCTGTGTAAATCATCTGGGCCTGGGCTTCTTTTAGTTGGGAGGGTTTTTTTTTTTACATCTTCAATTTCCCCCAGTGTTATGGGTCTGTGTAAGCTGTCAGTCTCTTCTTGGTTAAGCTTTGGCGAATCCCAGGATTTCAGATATTCATCTATTTCTCTTAGGTTTTCAAATTTAGTAGAGTATAGTTTTTTGAAGTATTCTCGTATGAGTGTCCGGATCTTTATCTGTTGTGTTGCTTCCCCTTTCATCACATCTCCTTTGGCCTGCACACTGGTCCCCACCTGGGCAGCTGGGCACGGAGAGTGTGCACCCCCGGCTGACCTTCTAGCCAGGCACACAGTTCCTCTCTATTGTCTTAGTGTTGGGCAGCACCTGCCAAGGTGGGCCGCCTGACATCAACCTGCACAGCACAGACCAACCTGGGTGGCTGGGCATGGAGACTCTAATTATTTCTTTTCATATCACAAATGGCATTTTCTTATTCATCATATTTTCTTGATATTTGTACTCATTTTACAGAATTCAAATTAAGTTTTTAATATTGATTGCCTATAATAACATTTTTATTTTTGCTTTTATGTAAACAATACTATTATTTATATAGAAAAAAGTCTTCTTTTTAACTTTTGCACGTGTGTCCTGGTAAATACTGGTTCCACAAAAGATATGGACAATTGAACTGGGTGTGGCAGTGTGAGCCTTTAATCTCTGCATTGAGGAGGCAGAGGCAGGTGAATTGCTGTGAGATTGTGGACAGCATGGCATCAGTGGCTACATAGCAAGATCCTGCCTCAAAAAGAAAAACAAATTAATAAATACACAAAAGATGTGGACATTCCACCTCTTCAAAATGTGAATGATGCTTGATATGACAAACTCTATTTCTCATATGTGGTTAAGTAGCAGTCCTGAAAGAGATTTGCAGTAGTAGAATGCATAAATGTGAGTCTTAAGTGCAATCACAAGAGTCATTTTTAGAGCAGGATAGAGGGAGATTTCAGTCAGGCCAATAGAAAAAAATGCAAAAATGAAAGTCACAGTGCAGCTTCAGTGTTTCAAGTAGTTGATATAATGTACCAAGGACCCTGAAAACTTAGAAGAGATAGAGAATGAATTTCTAGAGCTCAGGAGGGAGTGCTGTTTATAGACATCTTGATCTTGATCCACTGAGATGAATCTCAGACTTATGGCTTCCAGAACTGTCAGAGAACAAATGTGTGCTTCTTTAAGTCAACACTTTAGTGGTTATTTTTACATCAACCAAAGAGTGTTCTCCAATTCCTATGACTACCTTGCTTTTCCTTATTCTCATATTTGACTTGCTAAGAAACCCAAGATCGTGATAAATAAAATTAGAAATGACAAGTATTCTGAACTCAGAAAAATGCTGTCATGGGTTTTTGTTTGTATATTTGTTTTTGTTCTTGTTTTAAACAGGGTCTCCCTGTAGCTCTAGCTGGACTGGAACTGGTTATGTAAATCAGGTTGGCCTTAATCTCGGAGAGACCCACGTTCCTCTGAACCCCAAATCTTGAGATTAAAGGCATGAGGCACTATGCCAGTATATGTTCTTTTTCTCATGAACTTTTCTTGTTTTGTTTTGTTTTATTTTTATTTATGTGTGTGAGAGTTTTGTCTGTGTGTATGTGTGCTATGTACTTATAATGCTTGTTGAGGCCAGCAGAAGATGTCAGACCACTAAAAACTAGAGTTATATCCATCATTAGCCTCTAAGTGGGTGATGGGAACTGGTCCTGGGTTCACTGGAAGAACAGCCAGTGCTTGTAACTGCTGAGCCACTTCTCCATTCCAAGGTTTTGTTTTTGAAAACTTGTTTATACATACATATATAAATGTATATGTCCATATGTATATTTCTATAAATGATTTAGATAAAAGAAATTTTCATATAATCTTGATTTTTATTCAGTGAAATGAACAAGTATGCACAAGACCCAAGTATGCAAGCTTATGCAGACAAAAACCCAGTGCAGAACTGTCAAAATCTGCAGCAGGCCCCAATCTTAATAGAAAAAGGTTTTGGTAGCTGATTACTGTTGGATGAGGAAAAGGTGAACTTCTTAAAGGGAGGGATGCTAGATAAGCTGACTTGGCCTCATTGGGTGAGTTTATTTTCTCAAGCAGGCACAATAGGCAAAAGCATGTAATACCTCAAACCACTCCACAAATGTTTAATCTGATCCTTCCAATCATGCGAGCTCAAACATTTCAATCTAGCCCTATTTTGTCTTCTCAGTAGATTTTTTTTTTGGATCTTTTCAAGACAGGGTCTCCCTGTAACCTCAGCTGTCCTGGAACTCACTCTGTAGACCAGGCTGGCCTTGAACTCACAAAGATCCACCTGCCTCTGCCTCTCAAGCGCTAGGATTAAAGGCATGCGCCACCACACCTGGCTCCTCAGTAGATGTTTTATGCTCTTATCTTATTAAGTATTCCACTGAAATGTAGGTAAAGTTCAGAAAAGTTCATTTACTTTGTGCAACAGAATTACTAATTACAGGATCCAAATGTTCATAATTCTAACTACCATGAATTTCATGATATATTTTGAATTTGAATGGATATGTGTGTGAGTTTGTTATTTCACTTCTGCCTAGATGCATACTTTATTTTCTATATATTTTCTTAAGTTGGAATGAGCCCTTATAATCAATAATGCCAAAATATGTCATATTTCTTTACTTAGTTGACACCAAATAAAATTTTAGATATCTATACTTTTAATTAATATCCATGTAAAACATAATAAAATGAATATTCATCAAATAGAACATTTGTTGCTAATTCCAAATTTTATACTCTGCTTCTTGAAAATTTATATCGAGCTATGTTATTTGAAACTGTATTTATAGGTAAGGAACACAAAGTCATGAGTTAATAATGTTTGCACAATTTGTCATTGCCTCCATTTCCTAAAGAGGGGCAAGTTGGTTATCTAAGCATGACCACATGTTTTGAAATACTCTATAAATTGTCACATTAATTCATAATATTCATTATCTATTCATTTCAAACTCATAGTTTTTGAGACAGGGCCTTCTTCTATTCCCAGCTGTCTTGGAACTTGCTGTGTAAACCAGGCTGGATTTAATCTCACAGAGATCTGACTGCCTCTGCCTCCTGAATGTTGGGATTAAAGGCATGCACTACTATGCCTTTCTTCAAACTCCTATTTGTATATTGAAAATGTAGAGTCTTCTTTTTGAAGATCAATACTTAAATACTCTCAGCTCCATTATTGTATCATGTAATGTAATAAGTACACCACATGTTATTTTATTTATTATTTTTTTTTAAATTTTTTTTATTTCATTTATTTCTGTATGTGTATGAACGTACTGTCTGCATGCAGGTCTGTGCACCCGTGTCGTGCAATGCCACGGAGGTCAGAAGAGGGTCTCGGATTCCCCTGGAGCTGGAGTTCTCCTGGAATTGGAGTCTCAGACGGTTCTCGGCCGCCATGTGGGTGCTGGGGATCGAACCCAGGTCTTCTGTAAGAGCAGTCGGCGCTCTTAACCACTAGGCCATCTCTCCAGCCCCACCACATGTTATTTTAAATAGAAGTTAAAAAAGTTTTAAAAAATCCTCATCTATTGCATTAAATTCAATTAAATTTTACATCCCCTACCACAGTGCTAGCAATTATGTTTAAATAATATATTTTAATTTCCTTTTTATTCCCAACCCAAGCATAGTCTCCGGTACTGTGTTGGTGTTCAACAGTTATCCTAAGATTGATGTATAAATCAATATCAAAAGTTCTGTTCAGATGAATCAATGAACATAGAATGAGCACACTGAGGAAAAAGAAAATTTCACTTCTGTCCACTTACAGTCTATGCTTCGCCAAGGTTGAATTTTCAGATGTCAGATTTTAGAGGACTATAGCATACACATTTACCTAATGGAAGGATTTTGTTTTGATTGTTGACACTGGAGCCCACATAAAGAAAAAAATATGAAAAAAAGCAATTAGAGTCAGTCGCTTACTTATACTGTGATTTGGACAAGGAATAGGAAGCTGTGGAAAGGTAATTATATGGTGTGGAAAAATGTAAAAATATCACATTTATTTTAATAAGGTTTGTATATACAGAGCTCTGTAGATTTCAACATCTCATCTCTGATGATAAGAGTCACAGGGAACTCCACCGTCAGCTGTTAAGTAATTGCATGAAGTGAGGAATATTTTGCCCCGGTCCTCGCACAGCTGTCAGAGTGGAAGAGATTTTCAAACGACCTGCTGTTCTACTGGCGAGGACAAAGAAGAATAGGATCACATGAATTTCTGCTATGAATGCAAAAGAGCATGTTGACTTTGGAAGACAGTTTGCCAGTTTACCACAAATTTGAACATAGTCTTCCTGTATAGCTCCAACTGAAGAGAAAACACGTGTGCACAGAAAAGCTGCACAGAAATTTCTATAGCTGCTTTCCTAGTAATCACCTCCAACTCAGAAGAACCAAAATGGCCCTGAATATGTGAATGGATAAGTAAATTCTGGTTCATTTATACACAGAAATACTGCTCAGCAATTTAAATATTTCAGATTTAATTGAGTAATAATATTTCAATAAATTTAAAGAAATAATGGTGTATTAGTCACTTTTCTGTTGCTGTGATAAAACGCCATGACCAAAGGAACTTATAAAAGGAAGAGTTTATTTGAGCTTATGACTGATGGTTCCAGGGAATTAGAGCCCATTGTGGCAGGAGGCATGGCGGCTGGAGCGGCAAGCAGAGGTTCACATCTCACAAAGAGCACAGGAAGCAGAGAGAGGGTGACTGGAGACCACGACGCTTGTTAAAGTCACTAAGCCTGCCCCCAGTGACATACTTCCTCTAGCACAGCCATACCTTCTAAGACCTCCAAAAACAGTGCCACCAACTGGAGACAAATGTCTGAATACTTAAAGTCTATGGGGGACACTCATTCAAACCACCATAAATGCTAAATAATAAAATCTGAAGAGTATAATTTCCTTGTCTTTTTTTTTTTTTTTTTTTTTT